>CAJNJA010050276.1:0-25644 GCA_905231915.1 Symbiodinium necroappetens
ATGCAAAAGGAGGGCTTGAGTCACTGAGAAGTAGTGACGAATGTCTGAACTCGCATCTCTAGATTTTCGGCTTCCCACCCTCCGCGCCCGCGCCCGTGGCAGCGACACTTTTAATGCCTTCGGCGTCACCTGTACCTCTTGAAGTCAGATGCAAAAGGAGGGCTTGAGTCACTGTTTAGAAGCTGTCGCACTGCAGTGACAGCAGGACATGACGGTGCAGATGCTGTCATGGCAAACTCCCTCCTTGGCTTGGGGGCAGAGGCTTCCTGTGGAGGTTCGGGACCACATGGAGGCCAGAAAAATTGCAGTCGGAAGTCCTTAAGCCTTCGTTCCTCTTCTGTTCTGTTCTGTTCTGTTCTGTTCTGTTCTGTTCTGTGTGGAGTGTTCGTGTCGCTCGGGAGGGGCGACGTGTCCCAACAATCATGCAGAAGTGAAACGAAAATGTGACGAAGAGGAGTGCCGAGGGCCTTCGACAGACCGTGAGGACAGGTGCTCTTCAACCTAAGCCAAGGTATTGGGCGACGGAGTGAAAGTAGGCACAGGGTGAGAGAGCAAAACATCATCCTCAGGGAGGTTTGCAGCAGGCCTCCGCTCGGACAATGTAGCGAGAGCAGGGCCTAAGGCCGTGGTCGCAGGTCCAGGGGCAGGGCGTTCACTAGCGTGCCGAAGCACTGGGGTACCAGCTATTTCTGCACCTGAGCCCTTTCGTTCTTTTTGGCTTCTCTTTCAGGCCGTCCAGCGTTGGGCCTGCGAAAAGTGCGCTTCGCCCGGCTGCTGCGAGCCGCAGCGGTGGCCCGGGCCCCGTGAAGATTGGGGTTTAGTTTAGGAGTCTTCTTGGGCTTGTGGCGTGGTGGGTGTGGGGGGGCAGGCTTTGGGGCTGGGCAAATGCCCCTTCAATGCGGGCCCTTTGATCCTGAGGTGCTGGTGGCTGCACGAGCGGCTGCCCCAGTTCGTGCTGGTGTTGATGCTGTTGGCGCCTGCCTAGATTGCAGGCGGCTGACCAAACTGGTTGATGAGACCGGCAAGCTTCCCGGGCTGCATTCAAGCCACTTCTGTTGGGCCGAGCATTACAAAGACTTGAATGCCTAGAAAATTTGACACATCATTCTAACAAAATAAATCCTAAATCGTAAATTGCAGTAACATTCGTGCCTGTGAGTGGGCACGAGGCCATTTTCGGAGTGCTGCAGCAGTGAGTGTGCACTTCATAGGGTTCAGAGATTCCCGCCTACTCGCGGTTTATCTTCAGGAAACTTTAGTTTCCATCCTTCGACACCACAGTCGCCACAATGCCGCAAGGCAGGTGAATCTCTACTACGACCTTCAAAATCGCAAGTATGAGAAGCTGCAGGCTGCCTCAGAAGCGGCGTCTCAGAGTACTCCTTGACCGCATACCCCGCAGGATGCCGCCTTTTTCTGGGGCTCGCCGATGTTGCTGCCTCCCTTCCTCGCCGCGCTGCGGATCCACGAGGTCTCTGCGTCTTTCTGCCTCGGCTTGGCCTTGGGCTTTGGGCACGTCGTCGGCCGAGGATGTGAGCCGCTTCCTGGCCTTCCTCTTCAGCCGCCACGCCTCCAGTCCCACGCTGCATCGCTGCCTGGACACCAAGTGCCTTGCATGCCTTTGGAGATCTTCAAAGGAGTTTGTGGGTCTCTGCTCTTTTCCTGCTTCCATGTCAGAGGTGGGGAGCTGTACTTCGTAGTGGCTACGTTACCATGGTGGAGAATCAAGAGGCCCGGTCCAACAACCTCGGCCTAAAGGAATCTAGAAACCTCACTCAGCAGAAACGGACAGGAGCTCAGCAAGCAAGTTGCCAAGGCTTTCGTCTGAGAAAAGTTGTCGCACCACTCGCATCCATGCGTTGTGAGCGGAAGATCTTCTGGGAAATTGGTGCCACGTCCCGTTTCACGAATTTTCGTCGGGGGGCCCGGCAGGAAAGAGGTCAGCTCGAAGTTATGGATGCTGCCTGACGAGCGGGGGTGTTCTGGCTGCAAGGCTGGATCACAACGAGCGAGCAGATGATGCCCGTGAGAGAAGGCGGGAGCACGAGCTGGCACACAGAAGCCTCATGCACGAGCACGAAGTCAGCTCAGGCTGGCAGCTGATCTTTAACGGATTCATCGGTATGAGAAGGACCCCTCCAGACCTCCAGAGTCACCCGACCTGGCTCTGCCTCTGCTTCTGATGTCAGGAGCCTTGGCTTCCTTCGCCTGACGCGACATCGTTTGGGTCTCTTGAGGCGCGAGGCGCTGCACGTGTCTGCTCCTGAGATGCAGTGAACAGAGCAGGCCTCAACACGTGGACTCTGACTCAGACCATTTGCTCCCCAAGGCAGGGGGCTGTGGGGCTCCTCTTCATGTCTCTTCGCTCTGTTGAAGAATTATGTCCAAATTCGTACAAGCTTTTCGGACTCGCAGGAGGGGGGCGAGTACGACACCTGGGAGCTGAGACGCAGCCTCTTCCAGGAGAGCTGTCGGGTAGCCCGCTTTGGCACGGGTCTGATAGTGGACACGGTTGAATCGTCAGGATGACAGGAAATTCACAGACAAGATGGTGCTGCGCTTCCTCATTCGCAAGGTTTTCGTTGCGGTGACGGGCTGAGGCCCGCAGGCGATGCTAGAAGTCGCCTGAGGTGGAAGCCTTGTCTTGAGGACGACACCGTTGGAGACTTCGGCGCTTTCAAGGCTGGTCATGGCTTGCCCTGCGTGTCTATGAATTCGGACCTCACGCCAGGGCTCATATGCTGCCTGGCTGAACGACACGGGTCTCGTCCAGGTGGGCTGCACGGGCTGTCTCTGCATCTTGGTGTCAGGGAACTTCAAAAATCGAGAGGTGATGGCCTACGATGGCATCGCCAATGCCATCGCCCTGGCAAGTGTCCGAGAACAGTTTCAAGCAGGTTTGCGCATCACGAGGTGACATCCGTGACGGGTGGCATAGTGCAACATCAAAATCTAGGCTGGAACAGCGATTGCAGCTTGGTGTCGGAGAGCATGCACATGTCGTTCGAAAGAAGTGCTCCCGCTGACCGGCATTGTGAGGACAGCCATTCGATCTTGGCAGACGCTTTGACTGGGTCATGTCTCTGGAGGCCTTTGGCGCAGCAACCTTCGCTTTCCAGTTCAGTTGCAAAGCCAGCACAGATTGGTGGAGTATAGATTTTTGTTCCGCCTCTCTCCCGCAACCCCAGAGACAGGTTGGAGAACACCTTCCCTCCACAGCGGCCTCCACCTTCTTGAGCAACATCCGGCGACATGCTGTCAAAGGCGGGGTGAGCTTTTGATCACAGATGCACGGATCCGATGATCCGTATGAAAGCGCTTGTTGCAGGTGCAGTCATTAGCTGGGGAACCCCTGACTTTCCATCGGTGCATCACCCGAATCTGCTCACGGAGGCTGCTGGTGTCGATATATACTCAGAGTAGCTGCAGGGTTGGTCGTGCTAGGAGGAGTCGACGCGCTTGATTGAACGCCACGGGTTCCAGCAACAGAAGGCAGGGAGCTCGGCTCGGCAAAGGCCCGTTGGCTCCCGGCCCCCCTCGGCTCGTCTCAGGACCTGACCCGGCAGCTGCGCTCTGCGGCCGAGCTGCGTGGCGCTCAGCGAGCCCCGCGCAGAACGCAAAGCTTCCCTCGCGTTTCTCCGCGGCCTTTCCGGGGTCCAATTGACCAAGCCTCCTTTGCCTGTCCGCTTCTCAGGGAGTGGCTGAAACAGACCATTGCGGTGTACCACACCAAAGACTGGTCAGATGACGAGCGCCAGAACTCGATTCCGAAGAAAATGAATGGTTGCTTCCGAGCGAACAGCGCAGAACTCGCCACTCCGAAGGGTGCGAGAGACAGCCTTTGTGAGGTCTTCGTCGAACCCGATGATCCTCAGCTGGCGTGACAGCCGGCAGGAGCAGTCCAGGCCTTCCGAGCGGGGGTTGCCCTGTCTGTTAGAAGCTGACCTGCCCCTGGATGCCAGTCTGCTTCAGAAGCTCTTCCAGTGGAAGTTGTCGCAGTGCTCCGGCGTGGTTCCACAAAGTGCTCGTTGACTCATTACCTCCGGGCCAGTTTTAGTCTCCGGGCCAAGGCTTAGCCAAGTCTCTACAGCTGAGTTGAATCCACCGGCACGGAGTTAGCCTCTGGGCACGTTGGAGCAGTCGGAAACTTCGCCCGGCGACCAAAAGCGGCCATGGAAAAGGAGGACAACGATCGGCCCCCCATGATGCTGTCGGGGTCAAGCAGTTCCTCCACCAAAGAATCAGAACCAGGCAAGCTGAAAAGTAAAGGTGTGGCGATGGTCGTTCCAAGGAGGACATCGAACACGTGTAACAACACTTCATTTAGTACTACTGCACAAGAGAGCGGATGGGAAATTGCAAGGCCAGGGAGTCTCCGTGGTATCCCGCAAAAAAGCGGTAACCCAGCGGAGTCTGCACAATAACAAATTAAACCTGTGGTTGTCAGGTACCCTTGCCGTGAGGTGATCGTGATCAACGGGGGAGCAGGCTTCAGTGCGGACCCCGGTTTACTTGGAGAAGCCGGGTCTCAAGGGGTCTGGTTTTCTCGTCTCGTGGGCAATCAAAGTAACACCGTTTCGACCTCTCGCTCTTCCTAAGCTTTCCCGCATATCAACTGAGATTTCGCGGAAGCCGTGCAAGGATGACGGTTTCACACCCTGCTCACTGCTTGCAAGAACGCCAAGCCACCGCCGAGTCATGAAATCTTTCGCTGGGATTCGCTTTAGAACACTTCCCCTGGCCCAGCTGCAGGCACGACGGGAGACCTGCGGGACAGTAGGCCAGCTGACCAAGTACGATTGTAGACCGCGTGAAATCTTCCGCATCCTTCAGTCCTTGAGGCTTGGCCTCTCCATTCCCGTCATCTTCGCCGGTGTGGCGCCAGTCTCAGTGGGTCGCCGAGTTCTTGGAGCTCCGCGAAGAGAGAGACGAAGGTGGAAGGCCAGACTTCCTGTCATGGCTGGCAACTCACCGGAGAAGTGCCTGGTGGACGCTTCAAGCACCCTACTTGCAAGGTTCCGCAAAACCTTGAACTTGCCGTGACCTCAAGCCGCAGGTACAGCTACCGCCAGCCGAGTCCCAACAAATGGGGCCTCCACTTTCTCGACATCGACCTCGGCACCTCGCAACGCCCAGCGGCGCTCGACTCGGCAGACTTTTGCGCAGAAGTGTGTTCATCCAAGCGACCCTCTTTGAGGTGGACATCTCGCTGGTTACCGGGCGACGGCCTCAGCTGGGCGAGCTTGGCTGAGACCGCAAAGCCGGGAGCGCCGTTTGGTCCCGAGGCCTCTTCCGCAGCCGCACGCGCCGCGCGCGGCACAGCGAGGGGTTGTCCATGAGAAAAACGAGCCTGCGCAGCAAGCCGAAAACGAATAGGATCGGCGGAGGCAGACGGCCCCCTAGGCCGTACTGCGGGCCCGGCCTGCAGAAAAGTGGGCAGGAGAACAGTATGTGAGTCGAGTTCTTTTGGGAGCGGTGCCCGACGAGCGCTCAGTGGGCTTGCTCCCGTGTACACACAAGGCAACCTGATGCCCCAAAGATTGGGGTGCCAGGTCTGCTCAGTTAACGAGCGGCTTGCGGCCAATGCTGTCGCGGCAACGAAGAAAAATGGTGAAGCATTGCAGTCTTGTGCCTCGCAGCATGTCGGTGGCCGGCAGCCTGATCCCCATGTAGTCCATCTGCTTCTGCGATATACCATTCTCGTGGCGACCTGAATCGAAGAGATACAGTGCTTGTAGTATCGTGATTTCCGCCACATGTTCAGCACATCTGCTACTCTCAGTGTGTTGGGAAGGCTGTTGCTGACTCACCCCATCGCTGAGTGCTAGCAAGGTGCAGAGCCCACCCCTGCCCACCCATGCAGCTTCACACGCAATGTTCTGCTCTGCTGGCTGTGCGCCACCGAAATGCTCCTCACTCAGGCAACCGCTCCCCGCCCATGCTCAGATTCGGATTTCCTGAGCACACATGGTCTGCAAAGACAGGCTTTGCCCTGGTTTCAAGATTCTAGAAAGATTCATGTCGAAGGTGAATGTCGATCTGGGTCACAATGGCATGCTGAAGTGTTTTGCTGTTGCTTTTTTCCTGGTTTCTGAGCAGGGAGCCCTTGCGCGGCCCGGCGGGCTGTTCTGTCACTCTGATGCACTGCTCTTGACAATGATCTTGCTGGGCTGTCTACTGGCTGTGTTCCGGCGATAGCCCAGGAAACCGCGCTCAGCGATTCTCTCCAGTCGATCCGGCTGCGACTGGAAGTGCCTCGGACAAGGGAACCATGGTTTGCTGTACGCTCACGCTCCAGATGATTTCCCCAGCACAGGCAGTAGCCTTCGGGCACCGGCACAAGCGTATTGACGTGCCAGCCCTTGTCGAAGAGGTGCCTTGCTGCTGTTCATGCCGTACTTTCATTCGCGGTCTATCAATCTTGTTTCGTGGAACTCCATTTTCCCTCCGTTAGCATTGGAAGTCGTGTGCACCACCAGCTCGTCTCTGGTATTTGGAGGTGTCCGGTCTAGATAGAGAAGCAGCCTCTCCTCGTCTGGGATATCGTTGTGTTGCGCACTCTGCCAGATTCGGAGAGCCACTGCATCCCTGGTTTGGTGCGAAACCAACGATGACTCCTTGTTCAGCCTCTTCTGCGAGCATTGCATGCTTCCAGGAGACTTGCTACACACTAAGAGCGATGCTGCACATTTTTGTCATCTTGATTTTGCACTTCTGGCAGCTGCGAGAGCTTGTTCGAATGCTGAGCAGCAAAAAGGAAAACACAGGAGCCACATCCCGAGACATGTCAAACAGTGGACCCGCAGGATTTGTTGCCGCACTTCGAGCAGAGGCCGTCCCTGTGGTTGTGCCTCGGTGAGAAGTCAGGCAGGATTTGCCTAGCGATCACCCATTGATCGCTAGGTTCAGGCCCAGAATGCCCAGTGCGTGGCGTGACGCTGCAGGGCAGAGCTGAGGTTAAGCTGCAGATCTTACAGTCCCTGTCTATATTGGTGCAGAATGCCCAGCGCGACTCCTGGTTGAATTGAGGGCTGGAGCATGTCGTGTTTGTGATAGCATGGGTTGACTTGACATCGTAGTGACGCTCGGTCACTCGGTTCAGTCAGGACACTTCTCTGATCTACTTGCTGTCCCAGGTTCGGGGCTTGCTCTTTTTCATGTTTGAAGGAGTGCCCTGCTGATTTATCAGTGTGTATTGCAACTCCTCCACATGGGGTGGGCGAAGTGCCTGGGTGAAAGGGCATGCTGAATGACTTCTTCGATGACCCGCCGGCTCATCCCTTAGACTCAGAGAACTGCTCCATTTTTTGTGTATCCCTGTTTCCCAGAATATGAATACATACATATGTACACATGTCACATATACATATATATATATATGTATATGCATATACATTTTTTTTATGATCCCGATTCTCGGTTCGCCCACCCCCTCCCCCCCAGGTCCAAATATGCCGAATCCCTGTGACTGTGCGTACTTCTCCCACATGACATGGCGGCTCCAAGCACACCCGATCCTTGTGACAATGGACACTTTCCAACCAGGATCCTGCCATGAGGGGTATTGAAAATGCAACTGCCACCAGGAGGCGTTCCTGTCGGGCCCGTTTCCTGTGGCAGTTGACCCAAGAAAGGAACATCATCACGATGATGATGATGATGATGAGGATGATGATGAGGATGCCGATGTGGATGACGATGACGATGATGATGATGACGACGATTTCGACACCCAGGGCGACCCGAACCGAGAACCACACCACACCACAGGGGGGCGGAGGGACTGAGAGCAGACCCAAATCCCGAACCACACCGCCAACTGGAAAAAGCACGAAGACTCGGTTCGTTTTTTTGTTCGTGTCGGGTATCGCATGTATCGGATATATGAATGTGCATTTCTCCTCGTAGTTGTCTCCTCTCTCTGCTTTTGTCTTTCTTGCGGTCTCTGTGTGTGTGTGTGTGCAATTCAATCGAGACTTTATTCTCGACATCTATGTCTGCTGGCTGTATTGCTTTTACCTTGGTGACCTCGGTGCTGCTGAAGAGCCACGCTGGGATGTACTTGCAGCCTGCACGATTGAGGACAGTATGGACGAAGAATCAATGGCCTACTTCGTCACACTTCTGAAGGCCCCGCAGCACTGCTATTGCCCAGAGCCCTCTGATGGCAACAGTATTGAGTATAGATGAAGTAGGATCGCAGGACCAAGAAAGGAGCCTCCATGATTAACTACATCCCGTGCTGACCCCAGGGCATCGCCCTGCGCCTCGACGGAGAGCTAGGGCTGCTGTGCCTTGCGACGTGCCGGAGCACCGAGAGCAAGAGCAGTGGAGGCCAGACTGAAGGCCATAGGACGGGACTCCGTGAATAAATTTCATCCCGTATCAGGGTACGTGGCCGATTCGGGCAGAAGAGAAGCTGCCTTGCGCATGCCGATCTTCGACAGCCCCTCGACTGCTCAAGTACGCGCATTTGAGGCTACGGAATCTGGAATGCCATTCTGAAGTCCAGGGGCTGTACAGCTGATCGACCATGCAGATCAGATGGTGCAGCCTCTTGGCAGCAGTGTCGTCTCTCGCAGGTCTTTTTGAATCGTGGTAGACGAGTGACTTGCGAAACCGGCCCAAAAGCCAAGAGAGCCGGTCACTTCTTGGTACCGTATCAGTTGCCAAAATCAGCGGGGCGCAGAGAGAGCTCTGGCTAGAGCTCTGCTCTGCTGAGGACCTCGGCTCGGAATGCCACGCTCCGAATGCTTAGCATCGACGCGCCGGCGGTGCGTGCCGCCATGGAGGGCACAGCAGCAGGCCGATGTGGGCAGTCCCGAGCCCGAGTCACCACACCAGTGCCTGCCGCAATGCGCGAGCTGACGCTCACCCGCTCTTAGAAGATAGAATGGCATAAAGGCCACATGCAGGAAGACTCGGGGGTCCTGGGAAGCCCGCACAGATATGATTCCACAGGTAGCAAGGAACCTGGATGGTAGCCAGAGCCTCTAGTGACCGCCTGGAACCCTCAGACACATCGCCGATTCCGGTCTCGGAATGCCAGGCATCTTGGCTCCCGAGCTGGCTGATGTGGCCTCGAGGCTGCGCGACGGCGTCAGCTTCAGCGACGGGCTCAAGTTGGACGATGCGAAGGCACCGTTCTGAGCCCTCCTGTGTGCTTGGCCTCTCTTGGCATGTTCCTCCTGCAGGCCCAGCCGGCGGCTCTCACCTCCTTGCTCGACTTCGTCGGTGACCTGCTTTTCTTAGGCGCGTCTTTCAGCATGCGAGCGAGCCACTCCGAATCTGTACTAGTTTCGGCATGTTTCTCCAGCTGCAGAGGCATCCCGCCACTTACTGCTGCGATCGAACGCGAAGGCAGTGCATGAGCTTGGAAGATGATCCAGGGGACTCAGAAAGGGACCGTTCTCCGCAACGCTGCCTCAGCCTGGGAGGGGTTACCACCACGCCCCAACTCCATTGCCTAAGGGGGGAAGGGTCCGGGAGGGGACATGCCACGAGGTCATTTGCGGGAAAGGGGTGCTGGTGGTGGTGGTGGCGCCGGTGGTTGCATTTCTGACTTAAAAGAGCGCCATTTGAAGCAAATCTTCCACGGAAAGTGTCGCCATGTGTATCTGCTTCTAGAACTGCCAGCCTTCTGCTAACCAGAGACAGGCTTCTCGGCGGAAGGCGGCCGTGCGGCCTGGCAAGGGCCGCTGATGTTACTTCATCAGGCGCAAGTTCCGACGATTATTTGGGGGTTTGCGGCCTTGGCAAGCGCACAACTTGCAACTTGCTTTGTGACCGAAAGCTAAGTGGATTCCCTTGCTTTTCACGCTTGCGAATGCTACATCAGTGGATGTGCTTGTCGCAGGCCGAGAATCATCCTGCCGTCCGTGTTTTTGAGAAGCCTGTGGAGGCCCTGGGACGAACAAAACACGGGGGACATTGGCCTTTGGAGCGTATCACTTGGTCGGTAGATTGGCGCAAAAGTGCAATGACAGCGAAGTCGTATCCGACGGCACCATGACGCAGTCAAAGCTTCAAAAACTTGCATGAGCGTTCGCGAGTTGTCTTTCCCAGGGGGCAACCGTGATTGCCGAGATAGCAAACGGCTCATTGCTACATGCCCTCGCATCTTGGTTTGAACTGTGCGCCTCCAGTGCGGCGCGTTTCGAGGCATGTCTTCAGAGCAGAGCTTTCAAGGCCGTGAGTGGCAACTTCGTGAGCATCTGTTGGAAAGGCATCGACGGATGGATTGGTCGGAAGAGCCTTAGCCAACAGCCATCCACAGCCTTGCTCCCATGCGTTTCAATAGGACAAGGAAGCCTGAGCCTTGGTGATCCCCAGGAATGCTCGACGTGCCACCAGGCGAACGTACTGACATGTACTGACTGATGACATTGGGGTTGACATGCTTGCAGAGGTTCTCTGCTCTGCCCGTCCAGGCCCATTCTGCTGACTAAACTGTGAGCGATGTTGGAATCACGGAGCCACCTGCAATCGAACGAGATCAAGGGCTTTCTAGCAAACGATAGCCAGAGCGAGAGACGCAAACGCCTCCAGAGAGGGTGTGTAGAGCCGTTCTCCAGAGGTCCAGGACCTTGCGCAGGCTCCTGCAAAGCAGGTCGCGCAGGCTCAAGGTCTCGAGCTGGTGAACTTTGGTGTTTGCTCTTGCGATGTGGGTCAAGCTTTCTGCGCCTGCAGCTTCTGTGCAGCCACGTTCCTCTGCCAATTAGCCTTAATGTGAACGTCTTTTGCCCGAAGAAGCAGCCCGTGTTGCCTGGAGCTGCATGGCGCGTTGCTTTGTGTGACCTTATCCGTCGCCAGTTCAGAGGCAAAAAGGTGTCGTATGCAATTCAGACATGCAGCAAGACTTCCATATGTTCTGCCACTTTGGAACGCAATGCCGTTCAAATGTAATCCCCTAAAGTCACCCCGACAGCGCGGCCCCGCACATCGAACGTTGTGTTTCTCAAGGAGCCGCAAGTAGCTCTGTGGCCTCAGGTGGCCTCAGAGCCAGGGCGGAGCCATGGCAGCTCTCTTCGAAATTTGCAAGTGTTGCCTTGGTCGTCAGAAGGAAGCTAGACAAGTCGAGTACCGCGGAAGGGACGGTGACCTGGCGGAGGAGAGCGGCGGAGGTAAGCTCGGAGGAGATTGCGCAGTCGGCTCAGACGGCTACGATGTGGAGACCCGCAGCCTCGAGGCTGGTCCAGGGCCTAGGGGGCCTAGGGGGCCTAGGGTCCAGGGAGCGGCTCAGTGCCCCTGCAGGACTTGGCCAGATCTCCACATGATGCAGCAAGGCCGGGCAGGCAAAGTCAAAGCTTAAAGCCGCTTAGGGCGCTGTCTCCCTGAACATCAAGCCCTTTGCAATGAACTGCTGCTTTATGAGTCATGCTCTTATCGTGATTTCCGGGTTCTCGGTGTGCAAGAACCTGCTTCCCAATGTAGTTGCGCTCACAGCCCAGCATGGCAGGTGGAGACAGGATTTTCAAAGCGCCGGCGATGGCAAGAAGAATCCCAACATGTGCCGCATCCGTGGGCTGCGGCAACTGGTTTGGCATCCTGCCTGCCAAGGTCATAGTGTCATGGGGACCCTTCAAGGAGGGGTAGGGGGGAGGGGTGTAGGGACCTTAATAGCAGTAACAAGGACCTGATAAGGCCTAAGGAAGTAGAGTCCCCTCGGGTCCCTATGACAAGGGCAGGCCATAAGAACGGATACGCTCAGTGTGAGCGTGGACAGCTAAGGCTGCAGACCGAGAAGGAATTGATCAGGCTGGAGAAAGAGGAGCCGCAGAAGCTGGGACAAGTGGGCACGATTCCCTTTGAGGTGCAAGGGGTCTCCGTTGCGACAAAGGCGTTTTTCTTGTTGGAGGGAGTCAGGCTTGCTGAAAGGTTTCTCGCTCGCAATGTCGGTCAAGAAAAGTAGCTCCTCTGGAGCTTGTGGGAGTTGTTGTATACAAGTTTGGTTTTGGTAGAAGAACACCTTAGGGCGCCTTGGCTCCTGATATACCAGAGATCTAAGCATCAGCAGGGGGGAAAGGGCGACCCCCACCTTAAGTCTGCTTTTTCGATAAGGCCCCATCCAAAAGGAGACATCCACGAACTTCGAATTCAGGATAGTGCATGCAACCATTAACTTGGACAACAGTGTTGTGTGCAACTTCGCAGAGCTACCTTTCGTCCTCTCTGCTCTCAGATCCAACGGTAAAGACCTGCCTGGTGCGGATGGCTGCATTGCTCGACTCGCAATGCTAAGGAGTCCACCTTTCGGATTGCGAGGGCGGACTGTCAGGATAGGTTGGGTCACATCAGTGCTGCATCCCGTGACAGGTGAGAGACTGCTCGCAGGCAGACGGCCAAGAGGAATTACAAATCACGAAGGTGCTTGGTCCAGAATGCCACTGCATTGCAAAGTCATGGTGAATGAATGGCCGATACGAATGGCTTCCTTTGTTTCGTACTAAATTCGTAAGGCTTCCACGATGAACTTCAGCCAGCCTTGGGATGTGATGAAGCAGCAGTTTGCAAGTCGCAGTCCCGTCTCGGTCAGCTTGTCTAGGCAGTTAGGATCGAATCTTGGGAGGTAGAAGTCATGGAGTGCGACATGCTTGACAAAGCTGGAGATTTTGCCAAGCAGCGGCTTGTCTGGCATTCTTGGGTGCTACCTCCGGTTGAAGGCTCGGTTGGCGATGTTTATGCTCGCCATGTTGTATGGAGTGTATCCCTCCACGGACCAGTTTGTCTCAGCGTCGCCCGCCCAGGGGCTGCACCGTGGCAGTGCTGAACATGGCCTCCTCGTCCTCGCCGGGGGGAGGCTTCCGCTTTGGTGCCGGCGCACAGGACTTCTGGGTCCCAGGTGCTTTCTTGGAGGTCATTGAAGTAGTTCGCAGGTTTTGGTCTTGCGCGATGTCGTTGAGGTTGGGTCTGAATGCTCAGAAACATAAGGCAGTTGCCGTCGATGGACTTACGATCTTGCCAACGTTGTCTTTTCATAATTCCGTGGGCGTTTTTCCACTCGTAGGCTATGCGCATCATAAACCGGTAAATGTTGAGAACAGCCGCAGCTGGCGTGCTAGGAGGAGAATATGTATCGCAGAAGCGACCTCTACCGCTTCCTTGAGCCATACAAGGGAAGTGCCCTGGCAGCTAAAGGCGGCTAATCCCAACCGCTGTATCTTTGCTAAAAAAACCTGCTGCGGAATGCAAGAGTACTCTGTGTACTCATGCTCTCTGGAGCGAGCCATGATCAATGCTGTTGAGCCTAATTGCGTGAGCACGAGACTCATGCACCGCTCAATGGAGAGGGAGGAGCCCCCGCTCTCAGATGGTTCTGATTCTGATGTTGGTAGAACCGAAGAACCTGCCGAAGCCGGACTTTCGTCATGAAATGATGACCAAAGTGCACAGGCCAACAACTCGCTGTGCTTCACAACTGAGCCATTCTGGCAAATTACTTGCTGGTTTTAAGAATTAATGGCTTGCGCTGCAATGTCCAATTGCACGCGAGTCAGCCAGCTTTTGGAAAGACTTCTAGGTAATTTTGCTCTAGGTAATCTTGCTGACCAGGGCCGGGTTGTACCGAGATTCCAACATACAGCTTTATCTGGTGTGTGACCACAGTGTTGAGGCTTGAGTCCTTCCGAGGTTTAAATGTGTTGGATGGCTCAGGCTTTCTCCTAGAGTAGGGTTCGCCATTACAGAGGCAAATAAGGACGAGGCTTGGTCTTGAATCGAAAATACCACACGAGCACGGCTACAGTAGGCCTGCCATGTCATCAGTATTTTCTCTTTGTGCTGATAGCCTCGTTGCCAAGGCTTGTACCCGATAAAACCAGATGCATGTGTCTTGTCGGCACCTGCTGCAGGAGTGAAGTATGCCAGACTTGCTGAAGGTAGCTTTCACAGTTGAACTCCGAGGCCAAAGTTCAACTGAGCAGTGGTTTGCATAATCGAATCACACATCAAGAGCAAACGCTGCAGACTTGGAGTTGCAGGTGGAAGTGGACATGTTCCTGGTGCCCCAACCCTTACACCCCTATGTGAAAGCCACCCGAGGCTTGTTGTCCACGAACGTCACCATCCTCCGTGGCCCTGAAAAGGAAGGGTATCCATTTCTGGAGTCTTGTCTTCACTTCGTGGCATAGACAGTTGGTGAGAAAATCGAATGTTCTTCTTGAGTTCTTACAGCTGGAAACCATCTACTTCTGTTGCAAGAAACTTAGACAATGCCACGGGCACAAGGGTCTCGGCCTTTCCGGGTGCGCGGTTTTCTTTGTGGCTCCGCAGTTTCTGAAGGCATTGATGTGGCGTGGCGATCAAGTAAGACGGGGTCCGCAAGCTGGAGCTGTGTTTGTCAGTGTTGTTTTGAGGTTCCATCCTTCGAAGCCACGATCATCACGTGCGCTGCGCTGCGCAGCCCTGCACTCACCACGGATCGCAAGCAATCCGGCAGAACGAATTCCTTGGCAGTGCCTAGCAGCATATGTCGGAAGCAGTTGGAGACCGGCAGAACACTTCGGGCTCCACCCTTGTCGGAGCGGCATGTGGGGAGAAGGCGTGCGGCAGCGCCGGATTGGTAATTTCCGCCAGTTTTAGAGTGCGAATTGTGTGCCCGAAGGCCAGAGGATGACCATTGCATGCTGCGTTCCAAGGTATAAGTACGCAGAGGATGAGGAGTCCATGCGGCAGAAGGCCATACACGGAAAGTTAATGAAACATGACCTGGCCTTCTTTAGGTACCCCGCAACCCTCCCTCCTTTAGGCTCCTTGATTGTAGACATGCTTAAATGAAACATGCATGCATGCATACATACATGATGCATAATTCGCGTCGATGCTTGCTTTAGTTTGTAAAAGGCTTTCGGGACACCTGTGCTCTGGCTACGTCTCTGTGCTTCGCAAATTCTGGTGAGAACCGAAAGGAACAACAAACATACACACGGAGAATGCACAACAAGACAGACGGGCACAGAACCTGCCTTTGCTTACTATACCATCTTAGCTTACGTTCGTGACTGTCAGATCTGATTTCCAGAGAGTTCCTGCTCCAACTTTCGTGGCCCCCTTCTCAAGTGGAACACACCTAAACCACATAAATCCTAAACCCTTAAGCATCCTTAAACCCTAAACCCTTGTAGAACCCTAAACCGTCTATGGGCAAACCTCGCAGGTGCGCGTCATCCTGAGGGGTGCCGAGAAAGCCGGCTGCGACGCCTGTGTCCTCTCAGCCTTCGGCTGCGGTGCCTTCGGAAATCCACCAGAGGCCCTCAACCCTAAACCCTAAACTTGAATTCTGCGCACTTTGCAGTTGTCAGCAACAAGACCAATTCACATGAAAATAGCGGGCTCGAGGAGGGAGCGAGCTCCGACCGCCAGGAGGTCGCTCGATTGTTCCACGAGGAGATCGCAACGGTGAAGCTGCAAAAGGCAGACGTCCCCTCTTGACGAAACTACTGTCACACTACCGAAACTATAGCTCTGCCGTTTGCACCTGATCAGTACTGTTCTCTGTCAGTACTGCTGGCATTGGGCGCCGGCCAATGTTGTTCTTGTTTACAGTGTGCTGCCGTCGTTGGTAGGATTTTACACAGATTATACATTGACAGGTTTCGCATAGTGTGACGTGCACTCTGACTTGAACTACCGGTGTTGCGACTTGACACTTCTGTTGATCTTTTAGCAGCTAGTGACTGCTTCTATCGCAAACGGTCGTGACATTGTCACATTGCCAGCGTAGGTGCTGTTTTCATGATTGTCACTACTTTTCTTCTGCATCTTGTTTCTGCACAGCAGGTACGAGTAGATTCGCCACGATCCCCATCATCCTAAGCCTGATTCAGACCCCGGGCACGCCTGCGCCCCCCATGCGTGTTCATGCAGCAAAGGAACCATGAGTGGAATTCGGGTCACTTCTCAACCGCATTTACTCGCATTTGGAAGATGCTGGAGCTGCCGTCTTTCTGAACTAGAGACGCATGAAACCTCTTTCGTATCATGACGAAATCGACTTGTGCTACCAGCCGTTTTTTCTGCCTAACAGTGCGAATCTGCCACAGTAAGACCTCTGAGAGTATTTTTTGATGCTACCGAGCTGCATGGCCAATGGTGTTCTTGCTACTTGTTGTCCCCCTGGACTGCTTGTTCCGCTTGTCCGGCCTTGAGCTGAAGTAGGTGTGTTTTTGCATCTTCAACGATCACAATGCTGGCCGAGCGCATAACCCTCAAGGATACTCATCCGCAGGAAGATGGAATGCCTGAAGGCTCTCGTGCAAGTTACACTTGCAGTGTATTCAGTGGCTTCATGAGAGCCTGAGGCAACTACTTCCCCTTCAAGAAAGCTTTTGAACACGATGCGGGCAATGCCACCGGCTGCGGCAGTTGAAAATCGTGGTGATGCTTCATGTTGATGCCGGGTGCAGCGAAAAACGCTGCAGCCGAATCAGTGTGATTCGACATTCGGCCGGCACTTCCAACAGCCAGCACAGGTGTGTTCGCCTCGCACTGCCAGTCTGGCTTCCAGGTGCTGCAGCACACCAACATTGCAGGGAACAAGCACAAAGCAGAACGAACAACTAACACATGCGCCTGATCATCCCTCGGTTTGATACTGGCTGTCAAGACTTGTGCATGTCAGTGCGGGGCCTTTTGCTCGTGGCCTTGGCTGAACTTCGAGCATCAGGCGTGGCAGAAGGGCACAGGACGGCCGCAATTTCAGAGTGGGAATCGCTGCTGTCTTGAGAATTAGGACATGGGTTTGTGCTGCTGCCACGCATTCCACCGTGTCGCAGAAGGTGGCCAGCACCGAACCTGCAGAGAGCATCTTGAAATCTCGCGCAGGTGCTTTCGCTGACTGTGCTGTGGGAGATCTTGTGGCCTTGATGCAGGCTCATGCCGGCCCTAGAGAATTTCATGATGAAAGCCATGCCGCACCTGGACTGCGGGATGCTGCCGGAAAGTGCTGTTCGCGTGGAATCAAGGTTTGGGCACCCACCGATGGATGGAAGCGGGGTCGCGTTCTACGGCGGGCGCCTGGTGAGATACAAGTACAGTGGATGGAGGCGTATCAACTGTGACACAACTTGGCTTTCCTGTTGTCAGCTCCCCCAAAGGCATCACCCCCTTCCATGGGAGCGAGGTCTGACGTCAGCTGCCTGAAATCGTGGTTGCCCCTTATGATGCTCACCTCACAGCACTGCAATTTCAGGGCCGAGCTTCGAGCATAGTCAGCACGAGGCAGGTCAGAAAACAGGGGCGGCAAGACGAGAGAACTCGATTGATACAGACAATATTCTTAGAACTCTCCAGCCGGGATCCACCATTTCCTCCCAACCCTTGCCTTGAGATGCTGCGTCGGAGGTTTAACGAGACGGTAAAACAACAGCCCCTTTGTGGCTCCCCCTTTGTTGCGATTCTGCCGGGCATCCCACGAGGCACCGTTTGCAGGGAGCAATACGACCTTGCCGCCCCTGGAGCTCAGGCCACGAAGATATTCTGTTGAGACTCTTCCTGTGGGTTTTATCATGCTGCAATGCGAGAGGGTGCAGTAGCCAGCCTTCCATTACCCTTCCTGGAAAAGATGTACGAAGTTGGATGTTAAGTTGGGATAAGCATCGTACCCTATTGAACAAACAGCGAAGCGCGCAAAACTGTCTTCTTACCTTTTTAATTGAGCTTGTGACTCGAGCAACCACGACCAGTTCTCAACAAATCTGAACATTGTAGCTTTTCTGTCGCTCGCTATCTTTGGCGGAGTACCCTCAATCCCCTGATGCACCTGACCTGAATGGAATCCCGCAATGCTCAGAAGGGTGGGCTTGGGCAGCCCAACTTGAGAGCCAAGGTGGATCGGGGGCGCGAAAACACGCCAGATTTCATTCGAGCCAGTGATTTATTTGGCACAGACTAAAGGACGCGGAGATACTGTGGCAACGGACAGCCGTTGTCTACAGGTTCAGGACCGTGCTGGTCAGGGCGTTGCCAGTGGGGCAGTCCTGGATAGTAAGGAGCAAGCAATCAAGACAGACGTGTGGCAGTCGCAATGAATACTACGCAGATGCTGAGGGACCAGGCATCTGCATTGCACCAGTTCGAGACTTTTGGAAGGTTTTAGAAACGTTTGCACATGCCAGGCAAAATGGGCAGCCCTCTGAAAGATTCAGCTGCAGTGTTGAAACATGTCATTCTTGTATGCCGGTTGAACTTCTGCTGCAAAGGACAGAGGGTGACCTCAACGGAACTAGCAATGAACAGTTGCATAACCCAGCCAGAGCCGGCTTGAACCAGTGAAGTAAACGGCTGACAACCATTTTCGATGCCCAAACCGGACGAAATCCAAGAAGAGGCTCGCCATGTTTGAATGATGGTGTCATGCCACGAGGGTAAGCTAGTTCAATCTGGAATTCGCACCTTTGTATCGTTTTTCTAAACGCTCACAGAGCAGCAGTGGTGCTCCCACCTCAATCGCAAAGGAGTCCGGCCAAAGGGTCGAAAGATCAAAGGGCTTAAGTAGATGTACTTTGGAGCCTTGGACAGGGCGCGCTTCGGCGGCCTTTGTGCGCGGGCGGCTCTCTGCCTCTTTGGCCGAGTCGGGAACCTTCGAGGAAAGTTCGACGAGGAGCACAGGGGCAGACACAGACGCAAGCGGATGCAAGCGGACTCGCAAGCGGATGCAGATGCCGGCATTTGCCTTCTCGGCTTTGCGGGAACCCCCCGAGGCTCAAACCCCAAAACTTGCTCGTCAGGAGGGTTCCACAGAGGAGGCGCTGGAGATCGCTGCTGCCTCCGTTTGGGAACACGTGGCATCTTGCAGTCATAGCTCGTTTTTGCAACAAGTTGGGGCAGTTGCATGTTTCGAAGCCATGGATGAAGGCAGCAGTCTTCCAGTTCGGTAGAAATCTTGGAGTTAAATGCGCTTCGTCTGCACGCCTTCCTTAAAGCTGCTCAGGTGCGGGCAAATGCCGACCTGCGCTGGGACGTGTTCGCACATACGTGGGACGAGGATCTGGCGTCAGCGACCCTTGGTTTGGATTTAGGGCAGTGAGGCCTGTCTGTCTCGTCGTTTGCAGCATGTTGCCTGAGGATCCATCAAGCCTACATGTGGACTCCTCAGTCACAGTTTTTGGTCCTGGGAAACTTTCGTTCCATTGCCGCCAGTCATCAAGCAGACATGAGAGATGCTCGCACCAAATCAGTCTGCAAATGCTCCTGTTGCTCCGGCGGCGACGTCTTCACACGCTAGGGTTCAAGCACATGAATAGCACTAAGGCCGGTGGCCTTAAAAGCTGATCCGCAGCCGGAGCATCTGCCCACGGTGCCTCAGCGATTCGTGTTTCGACGTGTAATTCGATGCACTGCCGCAGACAGGAAGGTCTTGAAGAGCGAAGCAAAGACGAGATTCTGACCTTTGGTCGATCTCTCAAGCAATCCCATGGATGTGTCGAAGAGCCCCCATGCCTAGAGATATCAGGTAGAAAGCTTCGGTGAGACTTTTCGGCGCAGTGTGGAGCTGAAGAGCATCAAGGCCGGGCAATGAATGGCAAAAGCAAGGAAAGAGCTGAGACTTTGTATGCTCCGTAGGTGTAATCTGTTTGACAGACTTTCGCCGTGTCCGCCTTGCAGGAGGCAGAGGAGGGATTTCGCTACGACCTTGTCGTTCTCATGCGGTATGACGTCCTGTTCAGGCTTGCGGAGTCGTTTAGGGAGCCCAATTGAGCTCGCTGGCTGTGTCAGGTCTCCGCTGCGTTTGAGGCCTGCAGTTGGCTCATCGGCCCTCTGGACTGGGTACTGGTGCTCCATCCACGCGGAAGACCTCGCAGTGCGCGAGGTGGCAGCTCGGCCCGACGTGAGTCTCAATCAAGTTCGCAATCTTTGTCGTGGCTGGCCAAGGTCTTGACCCATCACCGCAGCGTCAGCGATGTCCGCTACAAAACATCTGGTGTTTATGCGCCATCGCAATTTGCAACGGTAGGACTGGGCGTTGAACTGCTGACTGTTTGCCGTGCAGTCGCTTACACACGTAATTCCTACGCGCCAACTGCTGTTGTGTAAATGTATTGTTGCTGGGATTGCGTATTCAGCGCAATGAGAACCAGGACTTCACGACTTTTGGTTCGCAGCCTCCTCACGAAGCATGGATGTCTTCGCCTCCTGGGGCTCCGCAGTGCCCGCACTGCGCGCGCACTTCGGCCTTGTGTCTGCTGATCTGCCTGCTTCTGGGCTGCAGCATGTAGGTATATGTAGGTGTTCTGTTGCAGCGGCCGCTGCCAGTCGGAGGCGCGAACAGCATCCATGTGCCACACACTCACTTTGCTCGGGCTCTTACTTTAGCCACTCCAAGCTGTTATGTCACGTGGCAGTGTGCAATACCAGAGCCCCAATGTCACCGGCAGCTTTGCCTAGGTGGTGATGCCTGAAAGTACATTTGGATTGTCGCATCACCTTATTACATCAAAGTGGTGCGGGTTGAGGACGGCCTAAGTGCATCGACGGAACTAAACATCGACGGAACTAGACATTGCTGGTGAGGAACATGGAAGCTATAGGTCGTCAGGATGTTCGTAGGGAGTGTCAGTCTGTGCCTGAATGTCGACATTGGTATGTTTGCGAAATTGACAAGCGAGCCTGAGCGCTTCTGAAGCCGCGAAAAGACACATGCATTGCAGAAGGAACTGGACATGACGGTATGCAAACATGGAGAGATAGTTGTGTTTTTGGGAGCATCGCGCTTGGTTGAAATACTGTAGTGCTCAGCCATAGATGCCAGGGCTCTGAATTTGTTTTCATTTTTTGAGCATCGGAGTGTTCGAGGGTTTTTGCAGGATTCTTCTTCAGGTAGTATGAACGCTACAGGTCAGCATCAGACCTTGGTTCCGGTCATCCCATGCAGAATCCTTTCTAGTATGTCTCTAGTATGAAGCATGCAAGTCAACACCGAAGCCTGGCCGTTACTCTTCTCATCAAGCGATCACAATCCATATCAATCCACATCGTACCCTCATTGCATCTGTCCCTAGATTTCTGTATACATGCCAGATTCTGGGTTGATCAGGCATACCTTCCCTGAGTAAGACTCTTTGCTACCATCCTCCATGTTTATCCCAATGTAGGCCTCATAAATCTATATCCCTACTGCTTGGATAGTTCTCCCAAGATCTGAAACATATTGCAATAGCCTTCCTGCTCATAGGAAGAGTATGTCGTGGTGATGAAGCTTACAAAGGTTCTTATGTCGTGCATATTTTCATAGTCCGTGCGACTTCTTTGTAGCATCCACGATCTTTATGAAGCAGTCCGAGAAATAGCAAGCATTTTGTGCCAATCTCTCTTGCCCATACGATTTGTTGACTATGAAGCTCGTTTGCAGTTGCCCTCATCAGTGGGACTGTAACCTACTTTAACCACGGCACGGGTTTCAGCAAATGTGCAACTTCGTTCCTTGTTTTGTTCGACTTGTAGCGGTCATCTCAACCCTACTACCATCCTCCGTGTATGTTACAGCGTGGTCCACGCATTCACATCCGTTCATTAGACAGGCAGACTGGCTGAACTACATGTTGTGCGAACATAGATATTCACCGTATTGGCGTTGTCTGCTGAGAGTACGCCAGCGACGGCACTGCCCTTACAAGTCAGAACTAGATATGAAGTTTATAAGCCAACATGTTATTCGGACTAATGCTGAGCTCCTGTACCATGTTTGGTTGCTTGTATGAGTCGCATTGTAGATATACCATCTTGCTTAGACGTGCAAATGTGCTGCTAAGAGAGAAGCGCTTTGCCCAGATGCACAATTTAGAAAGGTGACGTGATCGGAAACAGCAATATGATATGACTATGGTTCATAGAACACAGAATACAGCGCAACAGCGCCAGGACGTTTAGCTACTGCAGCAGCAAACTTGCAAGACTTTCCAGAATTTCCAGCTGGTACATAAGTTGTTTTTTTGGATTTTTTGGGGCGGATATGACCTAGATTTGTAGAAATGTCACACCTGGACATGTGGCAGGACGGTTTGTATGTACATGGAGATCGGCACTAGCATGGTGTTTTCGGTGTTTTCGGGTATTTGAGCCGTGTACAGGTGTACGGCAAAAAATTGTAAAGTCTTGTGGAGCAGGTGGTGGCGGATCGAGGTGGCTTGCCACACATACATCTATACATAAAGAACAGATATGTAGATGCCGGGTGTGCATGTGTTTCGAAAATTATGTATATACATATATACACGTACATCCTGTTTTCTCATCGGTTAGGCCTAGGCACACTGTTTATGAATTTACAAAGCAGCTGCCATTCTGCTCGTAAGGATTAGTGTTAAACGTCTCGATCAAGCGCAGAGCTTTGTCATTTGTACAGCGACAGAGAGAAGGATGGATGGATAAACAGATGGTTCGATGGACTCGGCAGCACGCACTTGCGCACACTCGCACACCCGCTAATTTCCGAGTTGTGGTGAGACGTGGTTTTGCTTTGCTTCACGAGTGCCATCTCAGGTGGATGTGGGGCATTTCTATACCTTCTTGCATGCGAAGTCTTTGGGGCTCCCGTTGGAGTTCACAGGACCGCAGCCGAATGAGCTCCCGCAGACACGGTCAGAGGGTTCAGTTCTGGCCTGAAGCCATAATTAGAATCTTCAGCGAGGCATCAGTTACGTCGACTTCACGCTCGTGCGATACCGCGACTGCAAGCTTCTGGTCGGTTGTTGCCTCAGCCTCCTCGGCCTTGATTGCAGTTGTTGCTCGAACCTTGAGCACAGGAGAGCAGATCCAGGACCCAGACCAATACTGCAGCCACTGGGAGATCAGTATAGCAAGGCCCGCAAAAGGGAACGGCGAAGGGCGTGGGGGGAAGGGGTGAGCGCACGAAGTGGTCAGTGCCTTGTCGCTGATGATGAAAATCAGGAGGATGTCGATAATCCTCATGATGATGGTGATATAGATGCTGTTGTTGAGGATGATGATGATGATGTTGTTGATGATGATGATGATGCGACGGTGATGATGTTTGTGGTGGTGATGCTGCTGGTGATGATGCTGTTGATGCAGATGAGGGGGGATGCCGATGTTGCGGATGCTGATCACAATGGTAACGGTGATAGTACTCATCACGTGTATGATGATGATGATGATGGTGATGATGATGACGATGATGATGATGACGATTATGATGTTGATGATTGTGGATTTCCGATATTTGTTGTGTCTTGCACCATCTTGCAGCCAGGCAGTGCTCGTCCTGGCTGCCGCAGCCGCGGGGTTGGGCCATGCAGTACTGCACCTGAGCTTCAAGTCACTGTGGCCCTGCTCTCGTTTTGAGCTCGATAGCCGGCCCAAACTGTCCTTTTGATTTTGCGCTTCTCGCGCGACAGAGCATCCTGTAGACCCTTCAGGCCCGCTGGCCGGGAAGCGCGCAGAACTCGCGCCTTTTGGCAGCGGATGCGGTCGCTTCTGAGACGACCAAGAGCATTCATGTCTTCGGGTTGGTTCGGCAGTCGCATCAGCTGGACTTCAACAGCGAATCGGCTGCCTGGCGGTTCCTTCGAGTGCCGAAAGGAACGTGTGCTTGCTTCGCTTGACCTAGGACATAGTGCAAATATGTGCGCACGATACTGGTGAACAAGATCACATCGGCATCGATTGTTTTTTGCGAGATGAAAGGCAAGATCCTTTCACCTCTGTGACCACAGTTCGGCTCAGAGGCGACAAGATAGGGACAAAGGTCAGAACACAAACAGGTCGGGACTTCTGGAGTTCGGCTTTCAAGGCATTGAGGCTTTGCGGTGATGAAAGTTGCCAAGGTCCCAAGATGGCCCGCCTGACTCTGCTGCCGTTGGCACTGCTCCCAGGGAACATCCGTGGTGCATCGTCGTCTGAAGAAGCTGATCCTCAGCCCTCCTCCCTCAGGCTCTGTGCGCTGCCGTCCTGGTGCTCCTGCAGTCGGCCACCACTTTCGTCCAGGCTCCTGTGAAGCGTCACCGATACTGCGATAGTCACTGCCTTTCGCGCGCGCATGCATAGGCCCCAGCACGAACTGTGGAGGCAGGGCATACATGCGAAGTTTTCGCTAGCGGTTTTGAAAATCTGGCTTTGTCTTGCTTTGTCCAAGCAGGGCCCCCAGCACCAGCTGCGTGTGCTGGAGACTGCGGCTGTGTCAACAGGACTGACGCTCACAGGCGGCTGAGTGAGGGTGTTTGCTTGGGTGCCGTGAGCAGCGTCTTGTTGCGGATCCCAAATATCCCCAGCCAGTAGCCTCTTGTCGGGAGCCCTCCGTGAGGCTCCCTGCCGGCTCTGGCCACTTGGGGCGAGGGCTCCGAGGCCGGGCAGAACATCGACCCAGCCGCGGCCCGAGATTTCACCAAGCACAGCGCTGTGCAACGAAAGGGGGTGCCTGTTTGCTTAAAGAGGCCACACACAGACAGTTTGTCAGGCTGATATGCTTGCGTAACGCAGACGAAAGGTTCGCGAAGATATAGACTATATACAGGCCTGTGCAAAGGTTTACATGCACGTGTTGTGTAGTGATGTGTCGTTAGATGCTAGATTGGTTTGACTCTCAACCCCGAGCCCTCAATCCCAGAAGACCGGAACCCCAGATCTTTGTGTCTGCAAGGATTCCACGGAGGCCTACAACCGCAAGGTCAGCCCTGGGTGCCACAAAGGGAGCAGGAGCAAGGATGAGTTTAAGGTGTGTTCGAGACGTTTAGGAGGGATGAAGAGCGTAGGGCTTTAGGGTTTAAGGTTTAGGGTTAGGACTTCCATGATGAGTCTTCGTACAAGTATGCCAGCAGAGGACGTCGTGAGCAGCACAGTGGCTGAGCACAACAAGTACAACTCTAGTGCAGGAAAACGCATCAGACTAGAGCACCACGCATCAAAACAGGTCGCACGGGAATCCCTACAAAGGCACAAGATTGCAGAAGCCTGTAACATTCACGACACTTCGATGCTCGGTGACGGGACTGTGCTGTTAGTGCGGTTTTGGTCCAAGATGCATATATGCTTTGCAAGTAGCGACAGTATTAACGATGGGAGAATGACGAGCAAGCGCACTGGAAGTAAAGCGGACTTCTGGGAATAGCAGATGGTGGCAGTATGACCCAGGTACAAGCATGAATCACACACTCACACGCGGCCTTCGAGCTGAGTGGGGGACCAAGGAACACAGCCTTCCTGCAACCGCATGACAAAGCCGACTACCAAGCAAAACAGCACACCGCCTCACTGGTCATTTGCCAGTTCTAGCATTTCTTGGATCCGTCGCTCTGGGGCTTGTCCGAGCTTACGCTTCGCACCGCTCGCGACAAGGGCTCGTTCCAGTGACTCAAACACAGTAAGTTTGAACCATTCACTACCGCAAACCAAGTGCAACTTCACCTGCTGTTTTTCCCATCGCTTACCAGAGCGAGCAACATGAACATGCACCGCAGTGGAGTTCGGGTAGGAGCCAGGCTTCGTGATGCTGTCAAATTCTCTTTGAGAATGTCCGCATCCTCCTTGGTACGTAATTACGCGAAGAAACCTGGTCAGTAGATAGTGCAACAAAGCAGTAATTGTGGCCACGGTGGCAGCAGTCGTCGTAGTAGGACTTCGAGGATTACAAGTCGGACTCGTGGCAGCAGTAGTGGTAGGAGTTGTGGTGGTGAGAGGAGTAGTAGTAGTAGT
>CAJNJA010050287.1:0-25643 GCA_905231915.1 Symbiodinium necroappetens
GCACGCCAGCAAAAATGCAAGAAAGCAGGCACACCCGCGCACGCACGCACACACACACACACACACATATATATATATACATGCACATGTCGCATAGTCCGGTGCGTGCTATTTTCATGTATGGTCATGTGCTGTTTAGCCGCTACAGTGATAGTAGAATGTGCATATTTACACAAACAGATGCACATACGTCGTGTTCTATGTGCATATATGAACATAGGTGTGTACTTCTGCTTGTTTTACTTATTGTCCGTTTATCTTTACTTTTCTGTGCTTGTTAACCCCGAAGTAAATAAAACATCAAGGCAAATAAACATGACTGCGGTTCCTCTTGGTGGTGGCAAATGCTGGTGGTGTGTGGTACTTCATGATGAGCAGACGGTGCTTTTTGTGATGCAAACGTAGCCGTTGGTGCTGGTATTAGCATGTGATTCGTGCATACATGCACAAGCAAGTAAAGGTAAAGGTGTTTGTATACCTGCACGCTTCTATATGCAATCATAAACAATACGTATGTATGTACATTTGTATATGTGCACATATTCACAAGCATGCAAACATAGATGGGGAGAGAGAGAGAGAGAGAGCGAGATGTGTATGTATGTATGTATGTATGTATGTATGTATGTATGTATGTATGTATGTTTATATATATATAGTCACACATACCATGTATGTATATACAAGAGTGTGTATACGCATACATGCATACATACATACATACATACATACATATGTACATACATACATATATACATACACACACATATATCTATATATGTATATTATAACCACATATATTAATACATATATATATATAATATGCACACGAGCACGTGCAAGGCTGAACGACTGGTTCCAGTTCGAGCACCTTGCAGCTTGCCTTGAATGCTAAAGGATGCTCGCAGGCCAAGCGCCACATGAGAGCAAGCAATCCACGCAAGATCTCACCCTGCCCGCGACACCTATCGCAATTTCTCGGCCCTGGCCCAAAACCCCGAAGGGACCCTGCTGTATGAATCCGTGCTGGCCTTGAGCCAGTGCGCCTGAGGCGAAAGACCTGCACAGCATCTTCTTTGGAGGTCCTCTGGGCGGACCGGTAAGCAGACTGGACATGACAGTTCCTTGGTTGAAGAGTGTAGAGGTTATACTGCTTCGAGGTTTGGGAGGTTTGGGTTTTTGGTTTAGGGTCTGGGGTTAACGGCTGAGGCTTTAAGCTTTACAGGGACCTTGAGCTGCTGGTAGTGCTATGAGGACACCTGCTGCAATTCTCACTGATGAGACTGTAGCTCAGCCGAATCCCACACCCACCACTCGGTTCGTCATGAGTCAGGTCATAGCCTCTCTACGATCAGAGCTGATGCAGACGCTCCGGATTGGCACGGAGATGAGCCAGGACCTAAAGACTAAACCTCCCAAGGGTTCAAGCTTTTCGGGTTCACGGCTTTCAAGGTGGCTCAGGGCTACTTTGAGATTGTATGCCTTTGTGGGGGTGCAGAGATAATTGAGTTATCCACTAGAGTTCAATCCAGCTCGTGATCCAGAGGTTGTTCGGCAGGGAGGGCTGATCCTGTATGGGCGTAGTCTCTTGGTTTTGTGTGTGTGTGTGTTGTCGTCTAAGGCCTACGGTTGGACGCACGTTCTACTGCGTGGGATCTGAACGTGACCCATACATTGAGAGCAGAGAAGTTGGGTGTGCCCTGCACGTTCATGTCTTCTATACTGTACACTCGAAAGGGATTCTCGTGTCATGGTATTCTTAGAGATGAGTCAATCTTCCTGCTGCACAACCGGGGCGTCCCGACCTGCTGTGTCATTCGGTCATTCGGGGTTTGCTAGAGGATTTTCGCTGAGGTTAGGACAGGATGGTGTTGATAGTCAGGGGTCATGGGTACTTTGTTGAGTGTGTAGTTACCACTAGATGCGTATGGCACCAAACCCTACCAAGCTGGCTGCTCATGCCGCTACCTACTATACCCCATCCGTATGACTATGGCGTATATATATATATATGTATGAACGAAGATATAAGCTTGTGCCCGTGTCGGTTGCACAGGGCGTATTGAATGGTGCACCAGCTGGTCAAGGATGCTTCCGTGATGTTCGAAGGTCAGTTTTTGTTCTGACGCCGTGGCAGGCCAGTGGTGTTTTGTGGACATCTGTCAGCCACGCATCCTGGGCTCTGTCCACAGGAAAAGCTGCGCCTTGTATTCGCCTCTGCATGCTACGGACCCTTTGAGGCAATAGAATGTCCGTTTACACAGTTCTTGCTGGGCATTGCCCTTGGTTCCCACAGCGGGCCTCCAGGCACGACATGAGAGTTCTCGGACTGGCCGAGGGCACTGCATATCTGAAGGGGACAGCTACTACACCGTCCGGCTCAAGGAGGGTCCTGGCAGAGGCCGGGCTTGCTGCGATTGCATGGTTACATCAAGCCAGAATCAGGATGAAGACGTAGGCGCTTCGTCCCACTGAGAGCGGTATGTCTTGTGAAGAGCCGGGTTTGGCATCGACTTGGATGAAGAGGTTTGCCTACTTGGCATCAACCTCACAGCAGGGATAGCGCAAGAATTCGGAGACACGACCTTGTTATCCGGTAAGTTATCTGAGAGGTGCTTCAACCGTTTAACGACTTCAGTGGTATCGTTTATCGAAGGCAGCACTATGATGCAATTTGGTTTGCCAGAAATGTTGGTAGAACTGCCTTGAATTTGCTGCCTCAGGCAATGCCCCCGAAAACTCTAGATTGCAGACTTCAGAGGGACGCAGCACGAGGCCTATCCCTCAACGACACCACCACGATGTTCCTCCAAGCACTCCTTGGTTGGGAGCATGTGACTTCCCAGGCCATGCAGCCGCCACCATGAACTTTTTCGGTGTCGTTGCAGGTATGTATGTATGCATTCATGCATGTATGTTCTTGTATGTATGCATGCATGTATGTATATACTTGTGCTTGTGTTTGTGCTTGTGCTTTCATCTGCACTTGAGCTTGCGCTTGTACTGGCACTTGTACTTGTAAATGCGTATGTAAGTATGTATGTATGTAGGTATGTATGTATGTATGTATGCATGCACGTATGCATGTTTGTGTGAACGTACTTGCATGTCTGTATGTAGTCGTGCATGCATATGTGGACTGTGTGCGTGTCTGTTTGCATGAACACTTTTGCTGTTCTCATTAGAGAGCTGCATCTATGTCCTGGACTCTTTTTCTGCAGCTGTAGCAATGCATGCGGGCTCCTGAAGGGCAGACCGTGTCGCGGCCCGCACTCGCCATGCAGCAGGTGTACGTATTGGCAACACTTAGCTGCATTTGGGTTAGCGATGCCAGCCAACACCACAGAAAGTGCCCTGCGACCATTCATGCATGCTTGCTTCTGCTTGTTTATCATGCACTCCTGTGTTCCTTTTGCCATCGGTGACAGCAATGCATGTTAGTATCAATCGCATGCAGCAATGACTTCAATATTTTCCATCTAGCAACAGCATTAGTAGTGCGACCGCATTGAACTTTTTCAAGTCCAGCAGGCAGTACAGCGCGAGAGAGCGAGCGAGGAACATCAAAAATCCAAATGCCCATTCCGCTACAAACCTCCCTAGTCCTTCAGACCTGATCATGACTGCATTGTTGCACCCGTCTTCAGCCCCTTGCAGCCCCCGTGTTCCATTGACACGGGCCTATCTCAGTGACTGCATACTGTTGAATCACAACCGCTTGCTTCAACCTGCAGCATGTGGGGCTCGGGTGTCAGGGGTATGGTCTAATCATGACCAGCAACTTTGGGTTTTGGAGCAGAGGCCTGATTTCCTCGGAGGTTGTGGATAGAGCCTCTCTGGCTTCAGGAAGTTGTTGGAGCTGCAACCCTGAGCCATAAATCTGCAGGCGTTCATAGAGCAGGACCAATGCGGCACCCTGAGCTGCAGCAGCGGCTGCACGCCGCGGAGGCTCTGGAAGGCCTGGGCGCCCGAAAGCGAGGTTAAAGGCCGAAAGCGTCTGGAAAACGAAGGTGGCCACTGTGCGCCGAATAATGCTCCAGACCCCTGTCGCTCTGGCAGACCATTCTGACAATGCTGGCGAAATATGTCGTCCTTCCCTTCTTGGCAGTCTGTGCTTTGGATGCATGTTAGAACTGCCCTCCTTTGGTATGACCTTATCACCGGCTTTCTATCGCCTATATGTCCGTCACGGCTACATTGCATCTGAGCACATTCAGGTATGCATATGCAGCCTGTGGGTACGTATATACACATGCTTTTACGTGTGTATACATACGTATATAAGTACATATATACTTATATGCATATCTAGACATATACATGTACACGCATATAAACACTAACATACATACATCCTCGCATACATACTGGTACCCCATGCCCTTACAAATTCTGCTGACTCACACATGTGTTCGAAAATACAGAACACTAGGTAGAACAGCGAGGTAGCTCATAACTGTATATGTGTACATATTCGTGGTAGCTGTTTGCACCTGGTTTGTTTGTTGAATGTTTACATGCGAGTTGCGAGTATCTGTGGGCTTATCTCGATGCATACAAGCGAGCGTTCAAGCCGCGCATACATGCTTTCGTACATGCATGCATACACACACACACACACGCACGTGCGTGCGAATGCAAATCTAGAGCTCGATATGGAGGGCATTGAAAGTGTAGGTGTATACATTGAGTTCAGCGTGGTTGGGAAACGATAAGCCGTGTGAATTTAGATGTGGTGCGCCGAAGCTTGCGAGGCAGCGACGTTGAAGCCCAAGACTGGTTCGAGAGTTGCATTTTAGAACTGGAGCCCATACCCAACTGAAGTAGCATTGCCCTTGCCCGAACTCTGTCTTGGAAGCCAGTTAGCCCAGCTGCTCGCAGAATAGACATACAGCCGAGGTGTTGTTCTGCGGCTGTGTCGCTCAAGCTCTGCCCAGGTCGAAGGTGGTGGCAATAGTCGTAGCTCGCCACGCCATGTGGCGGATGGCAGGCGGTAGCACAAGCCTACAGTTACTAAAGCCCTAAACCTTTAAACCTAGGACGATTTAAGGACTCGCGAAGGGGTAGCTGTCTTCTTCTAGTTTTACAGAACCAGAAGACATCGTGTATTAACCCGAAGTTGCAACCGCGGAATCCGGGTTCTGAAGCTTGTCGCCACAACACCAGCATAGTATAGAGTGGCAGCGGCAGTGGCAGCAGTAGTGGTGGCAGTAGTAGTCGTCGTCGTAGTAGTAGTAGCAGCAGCAGTAGCAGTAGTATTTGTAGTAGTAGCAATCGTGGTCATACCATTACTGGTAGTAGTGGTGGTGGTCGTGGTCGTGGGTAGTAGTAGTAGCAGCAGTGGCAGTGGCAGTGGCAGTGGTGGTGGTAGTGGTAGTGGTGGTAGTAGCAATAGTAGCAATAGTAAGTCGCAGCGGTACTACCTCTAGCTTGTCGTCTTCATCTTAATAGTACATTAGTAGGATTAAGTAGTCGCGTCGAAGTAGTACTTAGTAGTGCCACTGGATTAAGGCATTATTTCATAGTGCAAGATCTGCATCGGAACCCACGACTGATCAGCGGCAAAAGATGGCACTTGCGGCAAGCAAGGCTACCTTGACCAGGGTTCGGGTTTAGTATGTTGGACACAGAATCAAGGGTTTAACAAGTTTAGGAGCTGGTGTGCAGGAGCTTTTGACAAATGCTTTGGATCTTCAGCTGGCCTAGGCACCGCCGCCAGGGTTGTCCGGAGACTGGTATACCTGACTGGCGCATCTTACATGATTCTTTTGCGTTTGACACATCCATCATCCTATGGCTTGTGTTGCCGAGAAGTCATGCACTTCTGACATGATTCCACTTGTTCCACGCCTCCACCGTTTGGCCCAAGGCTGCTTGTTGATGACAGAGAGAGGGTTCTAATGGCAAAGCTGGCCCAGCTGTTGCTTGCATGAGTGAGGCTTCGCAGAAGAAGAGGCCGTCAGGCTGTTTTCAGGCTTTCAGGATTCAGGATGCTGAGATGAGCTTTTGAGCCGAGCCATGTCGCATTATGATCGATACGATCGACCACACGATCGGTACGGTCCCTACGACCGCCCTGGCCCCTACCAGCCCCCGCCTGCTGAGCCTCAAGATCGTCACCACTGGCGCAGTAGACACGATGATCCACAATCTCCGAGGCGGCAGGATGAGCATGCTGTCAGGGAACATCGGGATCCTTACGCCGGCGTTCCTACGTCCAGAGCGGGCCAGGATCCCTACCTAGACGCCGACAGAAGATACAATCCTTATGGAGATCCGGAGAGAAGGTACGAAGGTGACTACCGTTACCCGCCACCGCCAGCCTACGATCCTTATTATGACCCATACCGGCCGCACTACCCACCCCCTCCCGGAGCCTACGGAGGAGGAGCCTATGGAGGAGGCTATTACCCACCGCCTCCGGGCTATGGCCACTACGGCCCACCACCTGCGGGCTATGGCCCACCCCCTCCCGGCTACGGCTATCCTCCTCCACACTATCCCCCACCTCACTACCCTCCCCCACCAGCAAGCAGGCCGGGATGTTGCATGAAAGCTGACCCTACGCTCCTCGTGGGTGTGACATAAGGCCGCACCCCTGCACCCCCACAAGAGCAATACTAAGACTGATGCCATCAAGACGTTTCCTTGACCATCTACTGATGACAAGCACAGTCCCCAAAAACGGAATAAATTATGAGCATAGTTTTATCTTGTCACGAAACAGAGAGAGAATCCCAACCTTTGCCTTTGTTGTGCACGCTCGGTCCAGGAGCTACAGCCCCGAACGTCAGACTCAGCGGGAGCCCGCGAAACGTGGTGGCGGAAAGGGACAGAAGGGCAAAAAGGAGCCGTGTTCAGGGTTTTAGCTTGGACATTTTAGCAAGGCTTACGGGGTTTGGGCCCACCCGTAAAACGGTATTGTGGCTCAGGGTGTCTGACCGGTAGCTCCAATAACCATGATTCTGTAAATTCAGGGAGCCACAGTCCACTGTTCTGTAGGGTTTGGGGATACAGGCGAAGGGTTCCGGGATTGGGGCTTGGGGCTTTTTGGCAGAACCCTATAAGCTTTATGCCACGCACGTGCGTACGGCCGATGGAGGAGAACAACGCCGGCCCTCCCCGAGGGAAGCGAAAGCGGGAGGCCCTTTGGGTTTTCAGGTTCCGGGTTTCGGCTTATACACTGGGATACGTGTTCTTTTCGGAATTTTCGGCGATGTTGCAACCGGTTTTAAAGGTACCAGTGGCATTTTCGCCTTATTCTGAAGGCCTCTGGCTGTTCAGACTCCAGCGCAACTCAACCCACAACCTCAAGATCCCTTTAAACCCTACGTACTCCTAAAACCCTGATTCAAATTGTGACAGCTTCGGCAAGACTGAATACTGCACGCGTGCGTAGGCAGGATTAAACCCTGCGTTGGATCCTCAACACCTCAATCCAACGCCCAAGGAGTCGCGCGGAGTAGGGCTCGAAAGGTTCAGGAGAGCTGACTTACGTAGAACAGCGAGTTTAGACTCGAGGGGCGCGCGCGCGCACACGCACACACTCCCACACGAACAGTCTCTTGAGTCTGTCCCTGCTCAGCACAAAGGCACAAAGCCCGTTAGAGATTTCCGGAAGCAAAGCGGCCTTACAGGGAACGAAGTTCGAGCATGTTCAGCTTTTGAGAAGCCTCAGCCTCGGCCTTTTTTCCAAGAAGCGGCTTCGGCGTGGAGGAAGCTGTATGACGGAAAAGCCCTCAGCAGCAAACCCTCAACTTAAGCCGGCTTCCTAAGCCCCAGCTCGCACGTACCCTAACCCCCGGAGCAACAGAACAAGCCCTGAAATGCAAATCGAGGCCCTGAAAGACCGAACCGAAGAACGGAAGACGAGCGCCTGCAAAGTTAGCCATCTTACCTATGACGCAGCTTTTCAAACCCACGGAATGATTGCAGCGTACGGCATGCCAAGAAGAATTCTAGCGAACATGCGAATCCTGAATACTCATCCCGATTAAACCCCTAAACTCTAGACTGCCCTTATGTTTAGCAACTTGAGGTTGAGGCATTCTGTCTTCGAGCACGAGCCTTGTTGTTTCCCGGAGGCCTCGCCGGAAAACCCCGTGGTGGATGCGGCGGAAATCCGGCTCAACCTCTCTGAGGTGTAGGGGCAGCTCGGGGATGCTACACAGGGGATTGCAGAACCGAGTATGTAATAACACGCCGATATCGAAAGTGTGGCCTGGGACAGAAAGAGATCGACCCTGAGGGAGACTTTTGCTTGATGCCTGCTTTGATGGCCATCATGCCAGAAGCGGCTTTGATTCTAGTGGTCTTGATTATGTTTTGTTTCATTGTAAGCCAGCTGGGTGATCATGCCGTCCTGTGGTCAGCAGCTGCAAGAGTCACCGCAAGTCTTTTGCGCTGGAACGCCCGGAGGTGTTGCCCAGATTGGTCAAGGCAGCGCAGGAACAGGAAGGGAGTCGATTCCTGCAGTGGAAGCTGAGCGGCAACTCCAGCGTCTCGACTTGGCTCCCCAATTTTAGGTTTGGCTGTTTGTCCTTACAAGAACTCATTTCTAGTGTTTTCAGGTCTTGTGCGAATCATGTTGGAATCTGAGCCAGAAAGCCTGAACCATGCCACCAACGACTTGACATTCATGGGAGATTCTGGGAAAGGTTTTCTACGCTTTTTCTGAGCTATGGAGTTTGGAGCGGAGGGGTTCTGGATCCTAGCGGTATCACGGGAACTCTAAGCAACATGTAATCGGACATGCAGCTGGCATCAGTCTAATTAGGCTTTAGGGCTTAGGGCGCATGCTGCAGGGAACCCGGCCGGGCCAGCTCCAATCAAGCCTGTGTAAAAAGTTCGCATGCACCACGATCTTACCATGCTTGAAAAGCCTCGCCTGCATTCCCGAGTCGCGAGAGTCTAATTACACGAGTAGGAGACGAGCCGTGAACAGGGAAATGCCGGACAACTGTGAAGACCGGTTGTGTGCTCACTGAGAAAGCGTTATTTGCACGAGTAGCCGCATTTGCCAGACACAGCACCTTCAATCGCTATGAAAGGCAAGGTTTCTGGAACGTCCGTTCTGACCATGTACGTGGAGTGTCGACTCAGCAGGAAAGTCTTCTCATTTTCCTGGCATTTTCTAAGCAACAGCGCAGAGTGGCAGAGAGCAACGCCGGAAGAGAGAAGACTCGATAGTTCGACATGGTCTTTCTTGACGACCTTGAATTTCAGAGTTCTCACACAATGAATTTGCATCTGTTTAGGGCGTGTCCTGTTCAATCTCTGTAGCTCGGATATCCAGGGCACCTTTCTTGTCCAATGGCCTCGAAACTGGTACTGCACTTCAACACGGGTCCTGTAAGAGAACAGTGGCAAGTCGCATCAATTCAGACGCACCACACTGTAGCAGAAAGCATCTCCCTGGGCTGCATTTTTCCAAAGGAAGCCTGAGCCCTGAACACCTCAGGTGCCGAAGAGCGAGCGCAGATCTTCGAAAGGGCGCTGCCGGACGTTGTACACTTGGCAAATGATGCGTTTGGGAGCCTAAGCTTGACCATAGTAAATGTGGAAGCAAAAAATGGAACTAAATGCTCTTTCGAGAGCCGGTTTTGGTATGACTGCTGGTTGCGTCATTCCCGGTGGGTCAGTGGTGCCTAAGTTTTCCGGATGTGGATTTTGGATGGCCGATCGTGTTGGTTGCCCTCTCCTGATCCAGCGATCCAGGAACTTTGTGGTGCAGAAGTTGTTCGAGGTTGGGACGGAGGAGCAGCAGAGTGCTTTGGTCTCCCAAGTCAAGGGCAGCATTCTGGAGCTCGCAAAGGACGGGCAGGGTTTGGGTCGAAATTCAGTTTTGGGGACAAGTAATGTAGGGGCCTATAATAATTAGAAGAGGGTTTGGGGGCATATATTCTATTATATTATACTTATATTATAATAAGGACCCCCCCCCTCAAAAAAATAGTATAGGTAATTATTTAGGCCCCTATAGCACTTCCAGAGTCGCTTTTTCGCACGCGGCTTCGACATTTTCTCAGCGCAATGCAGGAGAATGCATGTCTCTGTTTGTTCGGATGCTCAAGCAAGCGCTTCTGTTCACGTAGGGGTAGGAAATGGGAAGCAGATTTTGCGCCTGTGGTGACCAGGACAAGTATGGTTGCAGAGTAGTCCAGAAGATGATGGAGTCGTTACCCCAGCAGTTGAAGATGGACATTGCTTCCGAGATCATGGACAATGTCATAGAATGCATCGAGGACATGAACGGCAATCACGTCATCCAGAAGGTTGTAGAGAACCTGGATGAGGCAGGGTATCAGGTTTGAGGTTTCGAGGTTTTAATGTAGAGGGACTTCGGGTTGGCGTCGCGGGGGGCCAGAAGCAACGTCAAATGTCTGTCCAGGTTCATTTCGTCATTGCGGCTGTGTCGAAGAGCTCAGAGACAGCCGAGAGCATGGCCTCGCACATTTATGGCTGTCGGATCATCCAGAGGCTCTTGGAGAACTGCCCACTGGACCGTCTCGATGGAATCTTAGACCCCATCGTGAGTGCAGTGGGGAAGTTGTCAAAGGACAAGCATGCCAATTACGTGATTCAATGCATTCTGGAGAAGGGGCGCTTCGAAGACAAGCGAAGTATCGTGAAAGCGATCAGCAAGAATGTCCTTGATTTCTCCAAGAACAAGGCGGGATTTGGAAAGCACAGCCTGTACCGGACTACTTTTTCGTATGGGAGCCTTTGCGAGATTTGACAAAGCTTACAGCTATAGCAGTTCTGGTCTTGAGTGCGCTCGGGATGGCGCGAAGCTACACCACAACGTAGGCAGTTCTCGGAATGCAATCCACGTCGATTTCACTTGTATCTTGGTCAGAACCCTGCCAAGTGATTCCCCTGCGGCAGGTCTCAAGCAACGTGGTCGAGAAGTGCCTCGAAGTGACCTCCGATGGGCCCGCGGCAGAAAGCCTGGAGGAGGACGATGGAGTATATTGTGATTAGTATCGCTGCATGTCCTTCGTAAGCCGTATAGTGGCAGCTTGATATTGAAATTCCTCTTAAGTCCTTTGCTTAAAAGCGTGTGGATGTTGGGCTTTTGCTTTCTGCTGTTGTGATGGAGCTGTGTGAGGTGGTGCTCCTTTGCCGAGCGGTATGCCGCACTTTTGGATGCTTTTGGCAATGTCCATCGTTCAAAGGTATGAACCTCAGGACCAAACGCTGGCTCGTAAAGCGGTGGTATTTCTAAGACTTTCCCACATGGCAGCTTCTGACAACGGGAACTTTCTGCGTTTCGCTCCCCCAGAGCTGTAACCTATCATAATGCACTCTATACTCTACTCTGCTATATGATATTACATTCTGTCAGCTCTCGTCGACGATAGGACTGTACACAGTTCAGTTGCGCACTCTCAGTTTCAGGGCGCGCCAGTGACAGGATTCAACAAGACTAGCGTTCTTTTAGGTTTCGTCTTTGTGATTGACCCTAAACCCGGAACCCTCTCGAAACCATCCTAGATTCCAGGCCTACGCCGGGTAAAGTTCTGTATTCGACCATATCACATCATGTCAGATCATTATCTAAATTATCTAGCATATAAGATATCAGAGTAGAGTTTCTTCCATGGCATACTATACTAGACTGTACGAATACTATGCTATACTAAAAACTATGCCAGTTTGTATTATGTTATTTTACAATATGTTTTGGTTTATAATGTTATATTATACTACCTACTTGATATGTTGTTATATTGTAAAATGAAAATACAATAGAGCTAGTCTGGAATGTCTCGGCAAGAGCCAACTGCAAGGAGCGTGCGGCGCTCTACTCTGCCGTCTTGGGATCTGCTGGAGACCAGCGAGCACCTATAAACCAGCTCATGACAGATAAGCTTCATGCCTTAGCTTATGGCTTATTCATTGCGATTCTCCGGTTGCTGTATTTCTGAGTTTGTGTTGTGTTGTGAGTGTTTATTCCCTTCCAGGTTTGGGAACTATACGGCGCAGCGCATCATCCAATACAGCCGTGGGGAGGACTGGCAGGAGCTGCGACGACGCATCGAGGTGCTGGCGCCTGGCCTGTGCAATCTTTCAGCAGCTGTAGGTTAAGGGCCACATAAGACGCATAGCGCATTAATTCTAGGCTGTACGGCCTGATAGGGTTCGAGCTTGACTGTTCTCAGCATGTTTTTTGGTGGGTTCTAGTTCTGGTGTCAGGACTTTCATCTTTTCGCAACTGTTTGCTACTTCATTTCCGTGTCTGTAAGGAGAAGGACCTGAAGCACTCCCCTACCGGTGCGGAGCTCAGGGTCTGCTTCGTCACGATTTCGCCTGGGGCCGTTGTCTCTTATTTGTTTTTTTCCGGCAGTGGCTCGCACCCCTTGCTCTAAGGTAGACACATCCTGACAGCCTTGGAGAAGAAGAAGAAAGCTGAGGGGGAATCGTAACCATTGACGGGTATCTGCAGGGTGAAAAAGGCTCGCCATGCCATGGGCTCCCATGCTCCACCCCTTCGCTGAACACGGGCCTGGGCTCTGCATACCCGCCGGTCAAGCCGCAAAAGGGCTAATATCCGGGAATCAGGGCGAGGAGCTCTCGACGCATAGCATCTGATATTTTCATATGTGCGACCCTCATTAAAATCAGTGGAGCATCGAAGACGAGATAGTCCGTGTGTTCCCGTCGGGCTTTATTTATTCGTATCGGTTGTAGCTTTCGTCTTATGGGGGCTTCAGACAGAGTCTTACACTACTTGTCTTTTCAGGTTTCTGTTCGGGCAGGTTTGGGCGAAGCTAAAGAACCGACTGTCTCAACTTGCCCGAGGATCCTCCACATGCCTTTCGATGTCCTTTCGCTTCATGCCTCCCATAGCCTTGAACAGGCAAGTGATGGGTGCGTACAAACACCGTACCTTCAACTGCCCATGAGACAAGCCCCATTCCATACAAAGTCAAGAAGACCATGCCGCACATACCACATGAAACCCGAAAAGCATTGAAAAGACAGCTAAATGTAGCTGCCCATGAACCTTGAAGTAAGGTGGTTGGATGTACCGTCTGGTGTGGAGGTGAGCTTCACATCACTTGAGGCAGGCTGTATTTTTGTTCATCGGCATTGTTGCAAGTATCCTGAAGATTTGCTATTTATCACTATCCGGGATATTCTTGGATCGCAATTGAAACTGCTCAGTTTGCTTCGGCACTTTTGTGGCCTCATGCCCGGTTTCTGCCAAGGCCCCCAACGCTAAGGCTGACTGCTCCCCAGTGGCACCATTCTTAGTAGGGAATGGGCCGAATGGGAACGGGTCCCTATGATCGTCCCTTAAGGTCCTCTACAGTTGTCCCAATGACCCATTCCCCCATTCCCGACTAAGAACCAGCGAGTATGGCGCGATAAGCAGCAGTAAGGCCATGATGTCACAACACGGCCATTCGAAACCATTGCTTGCCATTTGCGATAAGCGGAGGGTGCTGCATGCTAACTGGCGTCTTGGAGACAGCGTGGTTGTGAGTTCAATGTTCAAGGGCAGTTGCAAGCGGGGCCGCACTCCAACGCCGTTGCCAGTGGGCTGTAGCCTCGGTCATCCAAGCAATACGGGGATACATCCCCAACGAATATTAGTAGTCAAGATGAAGCAGTTCTCTATAGACCCCACAGCTTAAGCCAAGCGGGAACACCCTCGACCGAAAATCCGAAGCCCAAGCAGACTTAAAACTGCACAAAACGGCACACCGAATTCCACACACTGCCTCACACACACAGGCGCATTTCGCGGCCCAGTTGCAGCCCTTCTTCATCGACATCCTGGGCATCCCACTCTTGAGCTCCGTTGAGGCCGGCGCTTCGACTGGGAGATTTACCGGTCCGGGGCAAATTATACAACATTTTTTGTATACAAGATAACTGATAACAGATATTGCGTCTGTATTATAATATATATATATACATATTATAGGTACATATCTCTAAGTATAGATAGACAGATAGATGGACAGACATATAGGTGGGAAGACACATAGATAGATGCAAGCAACATGTAGGTTGGTTGGGATTTCCGGCAGTGCAGGCCGCGCCTCAGGTCAGCGGATCATCAGACAATGCCAAAAGCCCATTACATCTTTCTTACATCTATCTTTTGTCCATGAAATTCGAAAGTCCTCGAACCGGTAATTTTCCTTTTTCATGCGTCGAAGCAAAGGGAGTCTTGTTGAGAAGCTGCATCAGGTGCAAGCGCGGCTGCGAACTGCAGCAACCTCCGCTGCGGGCTTGGCAGCATGTTGCTTGAAGGGTGCCTGAAGACCCAAATTCTAAATCGTTACGTGGCACTGTGCCGGACCCGTCGCGGTCAGCGTATCTAGCAAGCCACTTTGTTGTCTCTGAACAATATAAGACCTCATTTGTGAGTTTCTGTTGTATCGGAGTTTAAATCCTTAACCTTCTGCGAGGGTCCGGAACCACAGGGTTTAGTTTATCAGGGCTTTTTCATATTAGGCCCAACACCTCATTTTTGTCATGTATTTGGCGAACTTTGTCCTTGTTTGATTGTTATTGACTCTATTTGCTTTTATTTGTCATTATTTGTTTCCAAAGGCTTTATGTTGATCATGTTTGTTTTTTTGTGATTGATTCAAATTCCCGTGCTGGCGGCTTCTTCCACCTCTGCCGACGGTGATAATGACGCGGTGGCCAGGCTGCCCTGCATATGCATTGATTGCAGCAGGTCCTGTTAGATTGGAACGTGTCCTGATTGTCCCGCACCATTGATTCCAAGAGTGAGAGAAAAAAGCGGTGAGCGTTTGCAGCAAGTCAATAAATTTGCTGGTTCCATGAAGTCAGCATCCAATGTAATGTAACCTGTAAACAAAAATTCGTGGTGTGATGCTATTGGAATATTTTCAGTCTTTCAAATCCTTCCTGATGCTCATGGCCGCTGCCAGCCGCTTGCGACAACTTCGATGGAGTTGTGTCAACTATGACAGAGAAGTTTGCGAATATACAAATGATTTGCATAAGACCCAAAGGGCTGCAAAACTGGATCAATGGGTCAAAGAGGCAGAGTGCCAGGTCCAAGATTTCGGAATTCTGGACATGAAGTTGTACAAAGCATGGAATGGCCAGGCAGCACCGAAACCATGCCAGCAAGATGCCAGGGCGTGGCTAATGGATGATGTTCTGATTTACGACCATTGTGAGTGGCAGCTGTTTGTTGGCAGCCTTGTTTGCCCAATCCGATTTTGCAAGCTCCGGGTACAGTCTGACATTGTCATCGCTATGAACAGAGATGGCAGATCTCGGCCATGTGAGCCATGGGACTAGAATGAACAATTGGCGGCATGTGGACACTTTGGTGCTGCTCATCTTCGGTATGGTGGCTGGGATCAAACTCATGCCCATGACTTTGACGCAGAACGCAAAACGAATGAGTTTAAGAGTACTTGGTGCCGCCTTATTTCAGATTTCAGACAGATTCTGTCTTGCTGACCCCGTGAAGACGACGAGTCCTTCCAAAGGCAGAGTGCCAAGGGCCAAAGTTCGTTTGTGCAGCAAATTAACCGGCATACTACCTGTGCCAGGTCTTCTTCATCCTGTACATCATCGAGCTTCTTCTGTTTTTGACAATTTTTGAAAGGTTTTAAAACATGTTTAAAACATTGACAACCTTTAAAGTTTTTAAAGGTCTTTAAGAACTTCTAGAAGTTTTCAAAAACTGCATAAAAACCGTTATAAACAACTTTGGAAACTAGTAAAAACCTTGTCTTGCTTCAAAGCACATATCAAAAATTCTATTTGCTTGTATTTGTCTTTTGTCTCTATGTGTCCGGATTTGTCTATTAACTATTATCGTCTTTATTTGTCATTTTTGAGGTTTATTGCCACTATGTGTCCTTATTTGTCATTATTTGCGTGGGCTGTCAACAAAGCCTCGGGGATCTAAGCCCTGCGGTTCTCGACCCTCGCAAAAGGTCAATGATTCAAGTAAAGGTTCAGAGTTCGATTCAGCCTCTTTGAAGGAGACACATGGCCTGAATGCAGCATCTGCCGGCGGGAATCGAGGGCATTTCAGGGTGTAGGACTGAGGGCTGAACATAGGCCACAGGTGTAGGATGAAACTCGGGGACTCGGTGAGTGCATTTATTCTTTTGAAACTTGGCTGTACACAGACAATACCGCCCTACCTCGCATGCGGCTGCCTGCAGCGCAGGGATCTGCCGATGCTACTTCCAAGCTGCACAGGGCGTGCGCCCAAAACCCTGGGAGCCGGTGATGTGCCGTGAACTTCACATCGCATTCTCACATTGTAATATATCATGCTATAATGCATCATATCACGTTGCATTATACGACATTGCATTAAAAATTATATTGTAGTATTTTTTCCTATATTCTGTCGTGGTACATTGAAGCATATTCTGATTTCTTTTAGCGAGACCCCTAATGGACCAGAATCCCCAGACCCTGACAATTTACGTCTCGGAATCTCCGAGCCCTGGCCCCTGGTAAAGACTTGTGGAAGTCCAAGGATGACCATGGCGACCTACACAATACTCGCAATAATCATGCACATAAGGCTGCTCATAAGAACAATAAGAATCAGAATAGTAATCACAATTACCATCATAATCAAAACAGTCACTATGTAGTAATACCAATGTCACAACAACAATAAAAACATTAATCATGATCATCATCACCATACTTATGAAATTGTTTGTTCCGGGGTGGGAGGTACCAAGACTTGGAGAAGCTTTGCCAGAGCATTGACAACGACTCTGAGGAAGCCTGACGACTGTAAGTTTGCAGCATTCATCTTCTTTGTATCTTCGTTCAGGCGGTCTAAAGTTTAAACTTGTTTGTAGTTGTGGCCCTGGTTGTGGTCGTGTTCGCTTTTCGGTTTGATTTTGGCACTTTTCCTTCGGGGCATCCATCCGAAATTTCAGCCCTCCTCCGCCGGGACTGCTCGGGACCTGGGGAGTACGGCCGGGACGCTCCAGTTATTTGCGTCGATGTAGTAGCCGGCCTCCAAACCCTGAAGCCTGCTTTCTTGCAATAGTTCAATAGCTGTAGCACAGACCCGTATATAGTATATATGTGAAATTTTATAGGAGCCTTCTCGGCAAACCCGTCTACACCTAGCCAGGCGGGATTCAAAACAACGTCCAGACCCTAGATTCCGTCGCAGGATGTGGCTTTAAACTTCTTGAAGGAGGACTTGGCCAACATGGTCTTCCTGCAGGGACCCTAAACACCCGAGTTGCCAGGTCTTTGCAGCAGCTTTGGTCTGGCTTTTGGACCAGTCGTGATCACCCGCCATGGGCAGAGCTTGTCCGGGTGATTCCCCAAGCTGGTCGGAGCTGCGATGGAAAACGATCACACACCCGAGCCTCCAACGTCCGCCCAAAAGCTTCGATTTCAACTCCACGAAACAACCAGTCGGTCATTCGAAGTCGTAATAATCACATAGTCTCAACATCTGAGCCCCGCAGCCACTTTAACACCGAGACTCCCGGCCCTGAGCCGGGTAGTCTCTTCGAACACCTGACCCCGCTGCACCTCGAAATCCTCCAAGCACGAGGCCGGGAGTTGAAGACCAGCCTGAAAAAGAGGTCGGGGAGCCCAGAAGAGTGGTATCAGCGATGCTTTCGAAGCAAGATCCTTTAATGAGGATGCACAATCAAGGATGCCACCATCTGGGATAGAAGTCTACGAGCTTATTTTTGCCGAGGGCTTCGCGGCTTTAGGGCTTGCCGGCCTCGGGGCCTGAAGATGTGGATTTGATGTTGAAGCCTGGGCTACCAGAAGAGCGGCCTCCAGCCCTTGTGGGAGGGCCACAAAGGCGTGACCACGGGAGCCCTTGGGTTCGCCGCCAGGGAACATGTTGTTCCACTGTTGTGTTCCTTCCGAAGTATCCAATTTCGTCATGCTTGACTCATTGTGGCTCCATGTATCAGGTCCGGTACAAAAGTTAGTTCGGCAGCCCTGTTTTGGCGTTGTGAGCAGGTCCAACTACGAAGCCTCCGTTGAAGCCCTTCTGACAACTATATCTACGTTTCCTCGCCGCTGCGGGCCCCTGCCTGGACTTGTGCGACCGTGCTTGTCGAACCGAAGAGCCCACACTGGCAAGGACAAGGGTTTAGCGGCCAGGGTTTTGCTAGAAGTTTAGAATTCAATGACTCAATGCTTACATACTGAGCCCTGCATGCTCAAAACATTGCCGAAAAGGTAGACCGCCTTCAAAAACATGTTTTCAAAGTAGCCAGTGTATCCCCTTGTTGCGACGTCGCCCTTCAACCAGGTCTTACAAACCTGAGCATTGAACCCAAAGGATGCTCACCGGCTTGTAAACGAAACCCGAGATCGTCATGCTTCCTTTCATGCTCCGTTTGTTGCTGCTCCTGGTAATGGAAACACGAGTAAGCGCAAAGGTTGAACACCAAGCATTACCATCATGATCCTCGGCGTCCTCCTCCTCCCCCTCCTCATCATCATCCTCATGTTCATCATCATCTTCATCGTAACCAACTTCACCATCGTCGTCATCATCCTGCTCACAACCGAAATCGCCACCACAACGCAATCCGCATCCTCATGACCTTCAGCTTGATCACACAATGAGACACTCTCGGTTGCCGAATTCACCGAGCTTGCCCAGGCTTTTGTCTTCTTGACTTCCGGACATTCGGACCTCGCGGCTCGCAGCGGCAAGATTGATTTGAGCATGGGCCCCAGTGTGTACGCCGGCAGAAGCTACTGGATTATGCATGATGAATAAGATTACCCCAAAACCTTATTCTACAAATATTAAGGCCCCAGTGCCTAAGCATGCCCTGCAAGGCCTGCATCTTCCTGGGCTGGACGACTACTTCATCCGCATGGTGGGCCTTCCCAGGCCACGGCAGCCCTGTGCCAAATCCTGAGCCCTTAAGCCGGCATCATCAGAGGCCGTGTAGTTAGCGGCCAATTGAAGGCTTCAGTCCAAAGAAAATGTGGCCTTCTGATGGTTTTCAAGGCTGCTCGATTTCCCGATGTGGCTGCAGCGGGTCTTCAGGTCGAGGCTCCAGGATGTGCCTGAGGATGTAGGAGGAAGTGGGGAGGGAAGGGGCTGGGGGAAGGAGAGGGTGGGGGGTCGACCTTGTTTCAGAATGCACAGGATGTGGCACCATTTACTTGCAAGGCTCCGATGCGTTTGCTGAAGTAGGGCGTAACTTTGATTTGTAATCTTACCTTTGAATGTTGCGCTTTCCCGGCTGGCGAACAGAGTCCTGGATGCAAAAGGGCGTAACTTTCCGCCAGCGATGTTGTCTACTGTTCCATGACCCTCCAAGCCCCAAACTGCCCTATATCCAAATCAGTCCCTGCCAGTTTCCTGGATGCCGATTGCTGCTTCCGGGTGCTAAGAAGCCTGCAGTCGGAGGAGGTCACTGGGCGCGTTTATATTAACTGTTTGAGCAAAGATTGAACAAACAAATAAATTGTTTATACATCTGTATATATCTATAAACATAATGTGCATGGGATCGTACTTAGCACATAGTATCCAGTTTAATACGTAGAGTATGATGCGGCATGGCATGGTACAGTTCAGTTTCGCATGTAGCAAAGTATGGTATGGCATGATGTGGTAGGGTATTGTATGGTATGCTATGGTATGGCATGGTATGGGGGTGTGGTATGGTATGGTATGGCATGCTATGCTATGCTATGCTATAGAGTAGAGTAGAACAGTATGGCGAAGTTTGAAGCGTACCTAGATTGTCTTGTCCACTTCAGACATGCAGGGAGTCACAGGTAGAGCAAGCAGAAGTCCTATTCTAATAATTAATAAGGCCCCTAAATTACAGACGGCACAAACATATTAACACTCGATTTGCAGTCAGCGGGTCCTGCGAGGGCGGTGAGGTGAGGCTGGCGTATCCGAAACCACCCCTAGCCCTGGAACTGGAACCCAAAAGCCCGTGCGGATTTCCTGCTAAGTCCGAGTGTCGGCGCGCTGAAACCCCACAGAGATCCCCCTAACCTCCCGGGTACCTACTACATAGGGCCCTATAGGGGCTCTAGTACCCTAGAAAGTGGGTATCTGGGGTGTTAGGATCCGAGAAGCCGAACTCGGAGGCAGCTTTGCTCTCCGCTTAAAAGCGTCTCAGGACTGCTTGAGCCTCGTCCTTGCCATCTACAAGAACCTGGAGCAGGCTCTTGGGTTTCTAGGGGGTTCGGTTCTTTTCTGCGAGGATCCTTGTAATGATGTTTCCATAGTGCAAGTCTTTGAGCTTGATATCTGGCTCTGAACCTGTGCTTTTTGAAGTTGGGCGAGACGTGATAGTCGCAGGACAAGCTCGTTCTACCCAACAAGTCAAGCAGCTTCCCTGCGGTGCGACCGAGTCAGAGAAGCAGATGGGGAAACAATTAAGATCCAACTTTACTTTTTATGTTGAGCGCACCGTCGAACCTTCACCTCTCAATGCTGCGAGGCCCATGGATGCAGCATGAATGCTGTGGACATGTCCTTGGTGTTCCAAGAGGCTCGCTAACTTCGAGCTTGCCGACAGAAGGGGCAGACCTGGAAGACGCATGAAATTTCAGAACTCCGGTGTGCAGAAGAACGCAGTATGAAGGATCTCAATAGCACTGCCCGGGGATGGTAAGTACATGTAGCTGACTTAAACACCCGGCGGACAGCAGACACATCTCGGCGATCTTCGTCGGTGACTACACGTGCCCGGTTTCAAGCAGCACCTGCATCGGGGCGATGAGCTCCTATTGCAAGAGGTGCAGGTAGTTCTAATTGCATGGGAGCCCCGAGTCAAAGCCACCCAGACCTCCGATAAAAAAAGCAAGGCTAGCTAAGAATCCGGAGGACGCCCGCTCACCTTAATGCCTTCAATGTTCGTACGACCCGGATCATACCTGTCAGGACCCAGTAAACAGACAAGTTGCTCGATGAGCCCCAAACGCCGGGACGAAAGCTGCAACCCCCCCCCCCCCCCCCCAAGGAGGTTCTCTTCTCGGAGTTAGGCTCAAGGTTCTCAGGCGCTAACTTCAGGGTTTCCAGCTCCTGGGCAGGAGCCCTTCGTCTTTGCTCCCTTGGCTGATCGCTCCGTCCGGGAGGCGCCGAAGACTTCTCCAGGAGCCTTGGAAAGGGCTTTAGGGGTTTTGGGGTTTAGGGTTTAGGAGAGCTTTTAGGAGGACATAAACCCTTGGCTGAAATGCCTTTTCAGGATTCAGGATCACCCAAGCCGAAGAGTATGTTCATCCTGTCTATCAACCCGATAAGCCCGATCCCTATTCCTCGAATCCTATAGGCCTCGGCCCAGCCTAAGTTGAAATCTTGCACCACCTCGCGTTCCCAAGACCTTCAACCGTGCACGGGAGACCTGAAGTACCCCGCAAGGAACACGAACATCTTGCTTGGCTTAGGGTTTAGGGTTTAGGTTGAATGTCCCCAAATTGAAGAACCCTGGACTCTGATCGAGGGCTCCTTGGTGAGGTGGCTCGGGTGATGAAGTCGCAACCCTCCCTGTGGCGTCGGAGCGTGGACTGCATGCCGCAGCCTCGAACGATGCATCGCAACCGGCTGCGGGAGCCAGGAGTTCTTTCAGAAGTATTTGGGGTTGCAGCATAGGCTCCTGGGCTTTGCTTTGGCTGTCCAAGAGTCAGGGTTAACTGTGCTCAAGTGCACAACCAGGCAATGCACAAAGAGCCATGTCCCAGTGCTCTGCCATCGTCAGCAACCTAACTGGATGCACGGAAGATTCAGGGATGAGCACCTGCTTGGGTCAGTCTGAGTTTTTCCCCCAGACCGTTCCTTATTCTCAGGGGAAGGCGACACACTGCAGCATGGTTAATCTTGCAAAGACTCGCCGTGTTTGGGTTGTGCGGGCTGAATTGAGGTTCTACAGGTTTGTCCAGGTAGGCCTCTTACAGGCTTACAGGTTTTTCCAGGGAGCATGTTCTTGATCTTTGAGGTTTCAGGCCATGAAAATCCCAAAAATGGGAAGCAGCAAAGAAGACTCACTCCCACCGTCCAACGATGGCCACATGCTACTTGTCCATCAACTGTGCTCTCGACTCTACCCTGCGATGCAGTCTGTGTCCTAGGTAGGAGGCAAAAATCTTCTTGCCCTGTGCAAGCTCGGCTCTTTGGGAACTGGTGGATCAAGACCGCTTGTTTTGAATCCTAGCCAGACTGGCCACGCGTGAAAGGCGACTCGCCAAACTCGAATTTCTGGACTCGTGTAAATCCCGTAGACCCGTATAGGCCTTGATAAGGGTAGCTCTCTAAATAAGGGTCCCCTTTTAGGACCCCAATATAGTGCGGCACTTTATAAAAAAGCTTACAAAAAGGACCCTTAAAGGGGCCTTTAGAGAACTACCCATCAAGCTCTTATAAGCAGCCGAAAGGTGGCACGATGTGCCGTCAGGAGTCGAGGTAGGTTGCAGATCCCTGGAGGCAACACCGGAAGTGAATTGCAGAAAGGTCGAGGGCTTAGGTATTATAGGGAGTTAGTTTGAGGGCCTAGGATTTCGGTGTACCTTTATGATGCAGCTGAACTTCTGATCGGTGTTGGGATGTGCGACTATTTGTTGGCTTTAGACCCAAAGGTTCTGGGAATTCGACGCTGGTTGCGAGCCTCGGAGTCAAAGCTCCTGCTTCCTGTGTTGGGTCAAGAGGCTTCGATTGCTTCTGATAACCTTTGATACCTGGGCGATCAGGTGCACTACCACAAGAAAGTGCCTGATTTACTTATACGCACAAACTATAGTTTAGCCCAGCCCGCTGTTGAGTTTTGGCGGTGCTTTGAGATGTTTGGGTAAAGGAAAACTCCACTCCAAGCAGTTTTTGTTGTACGGTCAAGTTTTCGGAAGAACTATAGACCTGAGCCTGTTAAATCCTTGAGCTGAGGCAGGAAAGGATGACAATGACCACAAGTGTTTATCGATCGTATCGGGTGTGGATGTGGATGGGGCCAACAGCTTAAGTGAGGGTTTGAGCTCCAAGCTGCGATTTCTGCGTCGCAGGGCCGACTGCCATCTGATATGGAAGACTTCTGCATTGATCTGCTGGCCGTACCGGCTTTCTCGGCAGTGGAGGCAGGGTTCCGGAGTAAACGGTGCCGTGCAACGACACATCAGTCAATTTGAACACCCGAGAGAGCACCGGAACACCCCAAACGGAACGATCTGGGGATGATCGACATGATGTACCCAGGGCGCCCAACAAAGCCAATCAGAACACTACACACGGATGACGACCTGGACACTGACGCACTGAGCAGGACACTGTCACCACGCTCCAAAACACCGACCGAGACAGACCGGCGCCACCCGGATACCCGATCAAAGCCGGCATCGGGCCGGAAAGTTGTGATGCCCGGGATGGGGATGCCTCTTGCACACGGCCCAAGTGGAAATCCCAGTCGGACAGCATGGTATGTTAGTTGGTCACAAAACCTGGACAAAACCGAACCAGACAGGCAGGTAGCTGTTGGGCACAACATGCTACAAGCGATGTGTCACGGCTGAATCCCAAGTAACCAAGACCAATAGGAATCATGAGAGGAAGTACCAGCAGAACATGGCAGTCCAGTCACAAATGCTCATAAGTCGAAAGTCTCCACTCTCACCATCACCCTAATCGTCATGTTCACCTCGATGGCCGTCGTAAGAGCAATCATGGTACTGATGTTGGTGTGCAGAGCGACGGTATATAGATTGAGCATGACTGAGCTCCTGCTTGCAGCCTCGATTGTCTAAGTCAAGAGACCACGCAGGTGGCTGCACGCATGGACCTTGTGAGACGCACCACCTCTCAGGCAGACGTCAGGCGAAGCACTCGTTGGGGAATTATGTCATCTAAGGTATTGGATATTGCGTGGTAGATAGATAGCTAGCCAGTCCCAAAGGGTCCAAAGTACCTATATAGTAGAATGTGGGGTTTCTATACTAGGAATTGTTATTATGATTTGGGAAAGTTTCCCCCATAACAGTACCTAGGACCCTTTAATTTGGGAGTAGATAGATGGATGGATGGATAGATAGATAGATACATAAACAGATAGACCTGCCTGTATATATATATACCTATTTATTTATTTGTTTATGTATTTATTTATTATTCATATTTATCTATTTATTCATTCATGTTTATGAAGAAAATATATACATACATACATACATACATGTATATATAAATATAATATTATAACACTGTGTATATGCATATATATATATATACAGATGAGTTCTGGGCATATGTATATGTAGAACACACAGATATATATATATATATACATACATACATACCTGGATTGTCCCAACTGGCATGTGGAATGGAAGGCCGGCACTAGTGCATCATGCAACCAGCGGCTGGCGGTAAAGACTACGACCCTCCTTTCATTGGTGAGACGGGGCTCGGGTAGCCTGGGGCACACTAAATTGGCGAAGAAACACCGAAGCTAGTTGCACACCAAGCAGCGCCAGGAGCAATGGTCCATCATGCGAGAACTATGTGGCCAGTGCCTGAACGGAAACATGTTCCTTTTCTGTAGTAGCGAGTGCAAGAAATTATAATGAAGCGTTGGCGAAGATTGTCTTCAGTCGTGTGTTGAGGCAAATTTCAAGTCTTGGTTGATGAAAAGTATATGTGCTACTCAGCCATGCTGCATGCCAAAAGACAGCAATACCGGAGCCATCTCGGTGGGACAGCATTGGCTCGAGGTCACTGCTTACTTGGAGATTTTGGCCGCTTTGCAACATCGATTGGCGGCAGGCTTTGCCCCGGCTACTGGAAGTTTCGCTGGAGAGTGTGCGTCTGCATGTGAGATGTCAGCGTGCTTTGGAATGGATGTTCGGGCAGGCTCACAATTTCGCCATCCCCAGCTCATCGAGCATCTTCGGGAACGGGTCCTCCACCAAGCTACCCGGTCAGTCAGCACCTGCTTCCTTGCGAGGCATAAGTTATGTCTTGGGCTCTGGACCGCCACCTAGTTGGTGCGAGGTCTTTATTCCTGACGTTGGGTACGTCAATGCAAGGAAGTGCAGGCCGGATCCTCACAAACGGATGCAGGGTTCAGGCCCCAGCGGTGCCTAGGGATTTTTTTAGAAACGGGTTCAGGCGTGATACGGCTTAGAGCTGTGGGTTTCAGGGGCTGTTGTTCCGATGACTGTTTAGGTGGAGTCTAGCTTGCGCCCTTTGCACTTCATGCACCCAAAATGCCGGTCCAGGCTGCCGATGTAAGCCAAGATTCGAGGAGCATGTTAGATGTGATTTTTGCCCTCCGGACCCTTGTTTATGTGACCTTCGCTAGACACCCTAGACCCAGGACACCTTTTTTGCAGCTTGTCTACAAGCCGTTTCGCTGTAACAGCCTTCAAGCCTCAACCAAAAACCAGAGGCCAAAGGGAACATGGACGGGCCCACAGCATCTCTTGCAGTCATGCGCCAACAGATCTGAAAACGCAACATTGACAATACTAAAATTATTCAAAAAGACTAAGACGACAAACCCAAGAATCAAAGCTGAAAACTCTGAAAGCCACGGTTTTTCAATTAAGAAAGTATGAGTGCATGAAGTGGTGCCAGGTGGCGCCAGGCTACAGATCTCCGTGGCCGAAGCGAGTTCCATGAGCTCGGAGAGGTTCCGATCCTTTGGGGGGGGGGGGGGGGG
>CAJNJA010050298.1:946-25642 GCA_905231915.1 Symbiodinium necroappetens
CCATCTGGGGCAGGCATTTAAAAATGTTACACGGCTCAGATGTCGCGGAGTGCATGGCTCACCTGTCATGGAGCTCTTGGTATCTCTTGCTTACAAGTTTTTGCTACAACTGTCTTGCGCCCATCCCGCCTGCATGTTTGCCTCAAGGAAGGTCAGCGTGGCGGGCTCCATGCCGCCGCCTGCTCTGCACCCTCAAAGCATATACCTGAGGAGAATGCTAGCTTGCTAGACGGCTTGTCGCAAGCTTCTCCAGCCATTGCACGGGCTGAGGGATCATCTTCCGGAGCCATGTTGGTCCGGGAGCGAACCGTCGGGCTAGCAAGAAAGCCTGTCTCCTTGCATTCGCTGCTCATGCGGACACGACCAGGAAGAGTGTAAGAAGCAAGTCTTTGCTCACAGGATTGATTCGCCGAGTGACAACTGCAAATGCGGAACGAACACTTAGCCTGCAGCTCATAGCATGTCCGCTGCTTACTGAGAAGGCGGTCTTCGTGCCTGCATTGGTTTGCCATTCCGTTGTCGTGCATGTTGGCCTTTGAATGTAGCATGTACCTGGCAGCTCTTGCATGAGACCGCTCTCGTTGGTCGTGCTGCTGGACGCGTTACAATGTGCTTGGCATTCCGTCCAAGGACGCCTGCATCCTTCAGCGCCTCTGTCCATCACTGTCCCCGTCGGCTGTCCAACCTCTGAGCTTGCGAAGCACCCGCGGTTTTTGCGCTTTGCCTCGGCTTGCTATTCAACTGTCGTGGATGTTGGCCCTTGATGCTCGCACGGACACAGACCATCACAGCATCTTGCCAGCAACGCCAGGCTGTCGCAAGGAGATGCTGCTGAAGCACTGGTGCCTGTGCTTGTGCTCATGAAGCTGCAACTCTGCGGACTGAGGACGGAATTTTGCCCGTCAAAAGCTTGCTTCGCATCTCGAGCTGGAGTTTTGCATGCATGCTCCATACCTCCGACGGCACATTCGGTTGCACTGGTTTTGTGTTGTTCACCTATATCCAGAACATGAAGTCGCGGGTCCTTTGGCCAGCTGAGTGTTCCCTCGTTGCACATCTTGCCAATGCCTCCTGCATTTCTGCAGTCGCAGCAGTATTCACAGGGCAACTTTCGCGAGGCAACGTAGGCCACAGCCCCAGGCCACATGTAGGAAGAATCCCGAAAGGATTCGAGTGAGGCCGAGGCCTTCCTGAGACGAGGGGGGCACCAGTGTGGAGAGGATGTTGCTTTCTTGGCCCTGTCGCCTTTGTTGCAACCTTCTGGACGGCAAGAGCTCTTCGCTTGCCCTGAAGTTGTCGAGCGGAGGGTTCAGCAAAAATGGCAGTTAGAGGTCGCGGTTGCTCGGACATTCTTCCTGTGCACTTTTTTCTTCGGACATCGCTTCAATGGGCACTCAGCTCTGCAAACATGTCATTATCGCAGTTCGCCGGTCTTCTGGTACAGTCATGTCTGCAGATGACCAGTGACCACTAACTGAGGGCAGCTCCTTTCCTGGTCAGGCTGTCGTTTCCATGCAAAGCCGTTTTGAGGCTCTGTCCAACTCCATGCTTCTAAGCTGTGACGTCGGCATAAGTTTCTCGTTTTATCCGTCCTAGGTCCTAGTTCGTGGCCTGCACTTGCTGCAGTTCTCGCTAGCACCGCTAGCAGGCTAGCAGCGCTAGCACGCCTTCCTCAGGAGGCTCCTTGAAGTTGCCTCTATCCTCGGCGACACTGTCGAGCCCAGCTTCGTTGGAGGTTTGCACTTTGTGTTTCGAGCTGCATGTGTTTAGGTGCTTTGTCGAAAGTGAAAGCCCGGCCGGCTATGGCGGCTATGGAGCTCAATTCATGTCCAGTTGAGTGGGCCCCCTCTCCTTTCTCCTGATTGTTCTCGCTTCACACCTCGGTCGACACTGACGCCTTTACGGAAGTGCAGTGGTCACGGCGGCCATGTCTCTGATTTCCCTCGCTGTTCGCCGCAATAAATCAACCGTGAGTGAGAAGCAGGCTCCACTGTTGGTGGCAGCATCATGCCAGAGGCCAGGCACTTTTCGTTAAGGTACAATCCGGCAAGCTTTCGCTTTCTCGATCATCGTGTGCCCAAGAAATTCTTGCCATGGTTGACAGCAATGAGGACATCGTGGTGATCCGAAGAAACGGACTCGCCAGGCGACGGGAGCCTCATGCCAGCATACTCGAGGGTGCTCCGCACATTTCCCGGACCCGACCTCGCCTTGTGCACACAGCACGAATGCCGAATTGCTCCCATCAGCCCCGCAGAGGCCCAGAAGCCTGGCCGGGGCCTATGACCATCCTACATTTTTGATTCGTGCCTCAGTCGACACTGACGGCAGGAATTGTCCAGCGGTTACTGCTGGAAATGCAGTGGTCGTGGCGACAGTATCTTCGATTCCCGCCACTCCGCATGTGCTTCCCTGTTGGGCAACCGCGAATGAGACGCAGGCTCACCTTTGGTCACAACATCACCCGCATCCTTGGACAGTTTTGGAATGCGTGCACGTACGTGTGTGATTTGCGGTTTAGTCCGTAAAGGCCAGGGTTTTGGTGGCTTGGAGCCTCCAGGGATCGAGTATCCCGGAAGGAGGCGTTCCAAGTAGGGCTCTGCAATAAGCATACACTCTACGGGCTGAAGCGCTTATCGGATCTTGCAATTTGCGTCAGAATGCTCCCTGTGACATCCAGCTTCTGCAGATGAACTATCCAAGCCCCATGTCAACAACACACAATGTGTTCTCGCACGTCACAGCAGTCTAACACATGCGGAAGCTCATGCCAGCACACTACAGTGCGCGCTGCACATTGCCCGAACCCTACCTCGCCTTGGGCACAAAGCCCTCGTCCGGCACGTGCACGTGGGTGATCCATGCCACTGCGAGAATTTCATTCTCTCCCATCTCCTTGCACTAGTCAAGCACCCAGTCGCCCTCTGGGAAGGCAAGAGACAAGGCACGCAGAAAAGGAAGTTCAACAAAGCTGCAGCATAGCTCACCGGTGTCCTGGCACAGTCAGGTCTGCAGACGACCAGTGAGCATTAAGTAAAGATGGACAGTGAGTTGATTCATGCGATAGCCGGTGAGCATCCTACGTTTTCGATTCACACCTCGGTCGACACTGACGCCTTTACGGAAGTGCAGTGGTCACGGCGGCCATGTCTCTGATTTCCCTCGCTGTTCGCCGCAATAAATCAACCGTGAGTGAGAAGCAGGCTCCACTGTTGGTGGCAGCATCATGCCAGAGGCCAGGCACTTTTCGTTAAAGTACAATCCGGCAAGCATTCACCTGCTTGTTTACCACGTGCCCACATGCAAGCTTGGCCTATCTGAGAACAGCGAGGACCTCGTGGGCGTCCGCAGCAGTAAATGGGGGCTTCATGCCCTCCCGCATCCTTGGACAACTCCAGAATGTGTGCATGTACGTATGTGATTCGTGGTTTATTCTGCAACACCCATGGGTTTGGTGGCTTGGAGTCTGGAGGCGTCGAGTATTACAGAATGAGATGTGCAAGCTTCCAGCAACTGAAGTGCATATCGGATATCACGGTTTATTGCAGAATGCTTCCTGTGACATCAAGCTAGCGCAACACGTCCAACCCGCCAGACATGTCAACAGCTTGTCAATATTGCAAAATACAGTATCGCACGCTGGCCGCACGTTGCCCGTACCCCACCTTTCCTAGGGCACAGAGCACTTGTCTGGCATGTGCACGTTAGTGAACTGTCATTGTTGCGCACAAACTTGTCACTTAGCTGAGGCGGGGTGAAGCAGGGGATCAACTCCACCAGGCAACGTGAGGCACCGAAGACTTGGGTGTGCCCCGTCTTCTCTGACCTTTCCAAGACGACCAGAAGCTGACCCTGGCCCAACATCCTTTCACCCGTCAAACCTACGTGGCATTGTCAGCCGGGGAAAGTAGATGTTGGAACTTGCAGTGCTGGAAGTCTCTCCAAACGACGAAATTCTCGGTTTGAGCACCGAGGTGGCGGAACCTGGGCTGCCTGCAACTACAGTCTCCATCGTTTCGCAGCCGCTAGAGTTGTCGGGACTTGCCACCACTTGTGCAAGCTTCTTTGCCGGATGTGGGATGTGGTGTGGGTTCGGGCTTCGCCACATCCTGAGATCCTCAAACTAAAGCCTGCGTGGCAAGGGGCCGCCCATGTGGAGGGCAGTAAGTCATATCGTGCAGGCTGCCGACGTTGTTTTTGCTCTTGTTGTTGTTGTTGTTGCTCCGGAACGTCGCTGACCATGTATGCATCCACCCACTCGGAAGGTGTGCTTGCAGAAAGTCAAAGCCCCCCGCGCTTGAGCTAATCTCTGAAATGCGGAGTTGTCCGTCCTTCCGGACAATTCCACTAACCTCAATGGCTGGGTGTGGATAAAGAACACGCCAAGCAGGCACAGCTCAGGACAAGCTTGATCCAAGAAGGCCCGGGTTTTTGGGTGGGGACAGGGATGAAAATAGAATGAGAACCACTTCAAGGCTCCATCGCGTTGCAGCAATTGTTGCCAGGCGGGGTTTGCAGCCGACCTGAGCCTTTGCTGCTCTTCCTTGCGGCAGGTGGAGCCGTTCCACATGCTCCCTCCTCCAGTAATGGACACAAGCAATGCGCGGCTGGTCGGGCACCCCAGAGCGGACACGTTTACGAGAAAGCCCTTGCTGGCAAGGCTTGGGATGACTTTGGCTGAAATGTGCAACTGCATTTGTTAGGCTGTTGACAGCTGTCGTATGGCCTTGATGACGGGCACCTTGCACATTCTTGCTGTTTCAGGACATGGGCGTGGTGCATATCAAGTAAGCACGGAGATGCGACTCGTCCGCCAAGTTGAACCTTTGAGCCAGGTGTGCGACGGCAGAGGGCCATGTTCGTGGTGACCAAATCGTTTCGCGGGCTGAATGATGTGGGCGAATCTGGGAAGCCCGATTGGGGCTGAGGCTGTCGCCAAAGCTGCATGAGGGCAAAGCAGCAAGACATCCGGGGATTGCTGTAACTAGCGTCTTAGTTGGTGCGATTCTACCTGTAGCGTGTGCTGCTCCATCTGCTCTGCCCATGGCACCACTTTTGCAAGCTTCTTTGCTGGATCTGGAGTGGGTTAGAGCTTTTCCTCGTATTCTTGAACACCGACAAAAGCGCAGCATTCCACGAAGGATGTGGGTTGCCAGTTCTGGCACAATAGGAGCTTCCTTGCCAGGCACTTGAAGAGACTTGGGACGGGGAGGCACCCCAGAGCATACTCTTGATTTGCGAATGATCAGCTACTAGCCCTGGGCTAGGAGACGGCGGGTCCCTTGGATAAGTAGAACATATGGCATGAGATCCCAAGACTAAAGCCTGCGTGGCGAGGGGCCGCCCATGTGGAGTGCAGTAAGTCATATCGTGCAGGCTGCCGACGTTCTTTTTGTTTTTGTTGTTGTTGCTCCGGAACGTCGCTGACCATGTATGCATCCATCCACTCGGAAGGTGTGCTCGCAGAAAGTCAAGGCCCACCCCGTTTGAGCTAATCTCTGAAATGCGGAGTTGTCCGTCCTTCCGGACAATTCCACTAACCTCAATGGCTGGGTGTGGATAAAGAACACACCAAGCAGGCACAGCTCAGGACAAGCTTGATCCAAGAAGGCCTGTTTTTTGTTGGGGGGGGAGGGAAGGGATGGAAAGCTGCAGTGTGACTGAGAATCAAGTCTGAGCTGACGCAGTGTCGAAGCTGGACCGCGGGTCGGGGACTGGAGAGCAGAACAGAGAATCGCTGCAGATTCACAGAACAGGTATAGGCCATTCCTCGGCTAATTGCAGCTCAGGCGGAGTGGTCTTGAAAGCTGGCGTTGACGAGCACATAGCAGACATAGCATGCTCGGCTCAGACGTATGGCATGTCCATGTGCCCAGAAAGCGACTAACTTGCATGAAGAAGTTTTGCCCAGGCAAGTGGAGCAAGCAAACACAAGCCGTAAGGATCTGATCAAGTTTCGGTTCGGCATGAGCTTTGTGAACTCGGGCAAGGCTCAGAAATTTAAGCACCATGTGAAGATCAAGTCGCAAGTGCATGCCGTGGCTTCTGTTTTTTTCCTCGGGTCTGGACTGCACCAATCGTCCAGCAAGTTTAGCTGGTCAAGTGTTGCCTTGCCTTCCGCTGACATGAGCTGCGTGCGCCATGCGAATTGAGACTGATGGGTGTAGCTTCCACACATCATTGAGCTTCCGCAATGAAGGTGCAAAGGCATCTTCTAAACTGCAAGGGGGAACCCAGCTGACAGGCACCTTCAGGAATCTCCAAGCGCCTTCAACCAGTAGGCACTCAAGATCTGGTTCATGTTGTTAAGTCCCATAGCTGCCCCGCCACTGCACGACCTCGAGTGGGTTAGGCCGAGTAGCCGTTTGTAATAGCGCTTTCGAGCAGGAGATGCTGCGTACCAGTGTCATTGGCTTTGACTGCTTTGCGCGCTTATAAGATGCCTTGCACTGCTCGCGTATGGGGCCTGCGAGCTTGTACAAACCTGGCATGCAGAGATGAGGCATGGTGCTCTTCATGCGCCAGTTCCAGCGATGTTTGTTACGCTCAGCTGTGCTTGCAACATTTACTTAACGCTGCACTGATGCCCAGCGGCCATCGTGATCTATAGGGTTTTGATTGCTGCGCGGTGAGCTTCTGTTTGCCATCGGTGCATCACCCAGCACATGTGTCACACTTGGTGGCCGGAAAACACAAAGGCGCAACTCTTTCCAAAGGCGCAGCTCTTTCCAAAGTGCCCTCGTCCTGAAACTGGTCCGGGTCGATCGAAGATGCACATCTTGAAGGACAGCCGAAGGTCGGAAAGTGCTGTTGTGAACATCTTCCTTGAGTACGATGTTTGGGGGCAAGGGGGAGGGGCAATCGCTGGTTAGGTTAAGGATTCCCTGAAGCTTGTTCAGGCTGTGGGGAAGCAATCGAAGGCCATAGCACAGCACAAGCTACCCCGCATGCCCTTGGCGGCATCCGTCACATGATGCCGTTGTCCGGACTGAACCACGGATAAGCCCCAGCTTGCCGTTGGTGTAAACTTTGCGCACATTCCACTCCGCGCGAACCATGCTTCTAGCAGCAGAATGTGTGTACACGGAGCGCAGCGGTTGTGGAAGACTTGCCAGATTGTGCAACTCTCGGAGGGACCTTGGGCGATCCCGCAAGGTTTGCCCTGGATGGGGTTCATGTTCACTCTGAGGCCAGAAAGCTCGCTTGCACAGCCACTCTGAGGTAGGGATGTCTCCGTCTCGCAGCAGGTCCCGGGTCAGCATCGGGTGGTGTTCAGGCTCCCAGGTTGCATGAGTTTGGGGGTGTTTCTCCTGGCGCAGGCCCAACAGCCTTGCAAGCAGAGCAGCCGGAGGTGGTGCGCGATACTTCAGGGCTTGAAGCAATTCCTGGTAACGGCAAGTTAGAAATGGTGCGACGCAGGAGCAACATCTATGTTCGACCATGAGTTGTTGTCTGAAACATGCACGACAACCAGCCTGCAAGAGTTCAAGGTGTGATGCTCACGTGTCGAAGAGGGCACTGCATGTCATGTTCCCGCAGAGGACATAGACTCGTGTGTCATCGGGCCCTGTCGAACCCTCTTCAGCTTCCTCTTCTGCTGAACGTTACCAAATAGGAATTGCTAGCTCGAGACGTGTGCGCCGACCAAGGGGTGGTTCAAGGTGTAAAGGTCTAAAGTAATACTTGGGATATTGCAGGACATAGTGACATAAATCAGCCTGGCCCTCAATGCAGCAGTGCGCCAGTGCACCGCGAAATGAAGTCTGCCACCCTAAACCCTAAACAAGCCCGCAGACCTTGCCAGGCTCCAAGTGTGAGTGTCAAAAGAACAAGCCGGAGTCGAGTTCATGTGGGACCCACCCTGAAGACCTGGCTTCAGCTCCACGTTCCCCTGGGCCCTAGTCAATGATCTTGGTAAAGCTGTAATACGAGAGACCTAGGGCTCCCCATAGTAGCATGGGACCCGTAGTCAAAGCCAAGATGCCGCCAGCACAAAGAACGTCTTGCAAGGCCCTGGCCGGCTCATGCCGGCACACATAAAGGCTACTTTCCAGCCTGGCCCCGGCTCTAGCCTTTAGTCCGTTTCAGCACACATAGCCTAGTCACCTAGTCCATGAGCTGCCTTCCACAGCGGCCATCGTGGCGCTTCGAGCCAGTGCCGAGGCCAATCCACTAGTGACACAAGTGGCACAAACCAAGCGTCATCGGAGCTTGTTGTTTCCAAAGCTACTCCGATTACGAGGCTGCACACATCGCAAGTCCAACTGTCGCCTGAAGTTGACCAAAGGCTTTGCTGTTGGGGCCATCTGCAAGCCTGTAGGCTTGAGACTACGCTCCCTGGCCCAGCATGCGCATGTCCGATATGATTCCGGTGTAACGACTGGCTAACCCCGGCAACCGTTTCCGACTACTGCATACTCCACTCCGCACGAAGCACGCTTCTGGAAGCAAAGTCTTTCATGGACTGCAACGGTTGTGGAAGGGTTGCCGGACTGCGCAGCTCTGGGAGAGACCTTGGGCACTCCCACAAGGTTTGCCATCTGAAGCTGCCAAGGCTGTCCGTCGCCAAGCAATAATCGAGTATGACAGCCCTGCTAGTAAGCTCTCTCTGAGGAAGGGATGTCAGTCTCTGTCTCGCTGCACGTCTCGGGTCAGCATCAGCTAGTTTTCAGGCTCCCATGTTGCAAGAGTTTGGGGGTGTTTCGCCTGGCGCAGGCCCAAGAGCCCCGCAAGCAGAGCAGCAGGAGGTGGTGCAGGATACTTCAGCGCTTGCCCCGAACAAGAACAGGGTCGCCGCTGCCTCACTCGTACACGAGCTGCAGGAGCAGATCATGTGCAAGAGAGGCATGCCTAAGGAAGAAAGGCCAAGAAGCTGTGACAGGTTCTGCGAGGTTCGAGCTTGCCTCCGAATGCAAGGACCACGAGATCTGGTCAAGGCGTTCTGGTAAACGTAAGCATGTGGCTGTAGGGGCATGTAAGATTCACCACAGGATGCGCAGGCCTCAAAAGGTGCTTGCACATCCCTTTGAAGGAGCTTGCTGTCCCCGATGCGTTTGAGCTGTCCGACTACAGTGCAGACTGAAGGTGCCCATTGTAACAGGAGAACACCAGCCTCGGAGCCGGGACAGAAAGCGCTGCCATCTTTCCGCGATACGTTAGCAAGACATTTCGGCACATGTGGGCTTTGTTTGTGGGCCTGCTGCGCCCTGCATTTGCTGGTGTCACATTCCAGCTCCAACCGACAGCACCTGCGCTTACCATCCGGGCGGCAACGGTCGGTTGAACAGACCCTGTCACCAGCTCCAGCAAATGCAAATCCAAAACTCGAAACTCTGCTTAACGTTCCTGGTGCGAATTGTGCGGGCATTCTCCACATGCTCGACGAGAAGGGCACCCAATGCAAGGTGCGAATAAAAATCCACAGCTGGCAGGCCAGCTTTGGGCAACAGCACTGTCTTAGCCGGAACATACCATCACAGCTTCGAGACGGCGTTGCAAGGCCATTTGACTTCCCGTTGCGGTTACTCGTGCTGCCTTTAGATGGGCGGATGTTCCGAAAAGCTAGCAGTGTTGTTTGCATAAACTCCTTGTCGGCTGTTGGCTTGCGGCTCACAAACGATGGAGACACACAGCTGACAGCAGTCAAGCGCAGATTCTGGATTTCTGCCCCAGGCGTCCCAGAGTCGGGCTGCCGGGCAATGCCGAAAGCATACAGACAGTTGAAGCCGCAAAATGGAAGGCCGTGGCCTTTGACTGTTGGCTCTCGACCTTGAATCCTTCTTCGTCCTTGGAGCTTTGCTGGTGTCTCCGTGGCGCGGCAGCTGCAAGGCTTTTCTTGGCTTTCTGAGAGATTTGAGTTCTAAGACTGCATTCAACTGAGACTTGTTGTCGACCCCTCCTGCCAAACAAACATGAGAAAGACCCGCCACACTGTCGAATTTTTCGGGTATACCAGCTAGCAAGCCTGGCGATGGCCTACGGCAATTGCAATGAAAGCCCCATGCTTTCCAGTTCGGTTTGCTTTGCCGGAGAACAGTCATCTCTGGCGAGGTCAAGCAGAACCTGGTTGGTAAGTCTTGTCATGCAAAGTCCTGGTAACCGGGCTTTGTGCCCGGATGGCAGCGACAAGCGTGCGGGAAAGTAAGACTTGCAACGGTACGAGAGGCCCGGCTCTCGGGATGGGTTTCGGCTTTACGCTTGGTCTTCGGCTTCAGAAGTCGGTGTGCCTGGGCTCGGCTAACCTGAGGCTTCATGGCACTTCGGAATGTTTCACGGCTCAAGGCTTCAGACCCAGGGTTGTCGTGTTAAGGTCTCAGGTTTTCGGTCTCGGGAGCTGCTGCGAGGGTTCATGTTGGGCTTCAAGCTTTCAGAGCTGGGGTGTAAGAGTTGAGGAGCGGAGATAGGTTCATGTCGTTGCCCAGGCAGCCTCGCCAGAGCTGCCAGAGCTTGAGCCTGATTGATTACGGCTTGGTGGTGATGGTACCACTAGTACTAGTAATATCGTTTGTTTCTTCGAGTCCCGTCTTGAAGGTTCAGTTCTAGAGTGGCTTCCAAAACCCAAGCGGGAAATCCCAACACACTGCACCTACATCCTGCAAAACTGTGAGGAGAGCACCACCGGCGGCCTGGTCTGACAGCACTGCCTAGCACTGCCGTGTCGTGGGCCCACTATGTGGGCTGTCCCAAAATGACTGCGGATGCAGGCTTTCAGGGGTGGGTTTAGGTTCGGGTAGGCTTTCGGGCATGGACTTGCTTAGTATGCAGCTTCAGGAAGGAGAACATTACACTAAACCAAACTGTGGAAGGGTTTCGTACTGCAGAAGACGCAGCTTCACTCTGTCTTCGTGTGTTTGGGGTATGTGACGATAGGAGCGAGAGCGAGTGAGTTGCAGTATGTGGTAGTCGGGTCGCCTGCTGCCCGCTGGGCCTGCTAAACTTACGGTGTCTCCAGTTTCATCGTATTCCGGATTGCATCGCTGCCGGCCCTTCGTTTGTGCTGATAATTCGAGACCCTCCATGACACGGCACACAGCACCTTGCCCCAGTCCAGTCTACTCTACTCCACCCTCCTTTGCTACTATCTTTGTGCTACTGTGATGCCGAATAGGGAAGGATAGCGTAGTACAATGATATAGCACAGTATAGTAGACTATATTGTACTCCACTATACTATAGCCAACTGTGCTGTGTTATATCACCGTGCACCATACCGCGATATCGTAACTGAGTAGCAGTTGCCTATGGTATTCAGCCCTGCTATGCCATCGCAACGGCGGACGTGTAAGTGTGGAAAGTCTGGAGGCTTTTGGAGACCGACAGGCCATGAAGCCTGGAAGGTCTTAGAGTGCCCCCAAAATGGCTGACCAGGTTAAGGGTTCAAGGTTTTGCTTACTTGTGTTGTAATGAATGGATACATGGTTTAGGACTCATCCTGGTGAACATCAAATGTGATTCTCGTCAATCGTTGCATGCGTAGATAGCGCAGATTGACGCATTTTATGTTGCCATGCAGCCGGATGTCCTCCCGATGGAGGTGCGCCCAGCAGTCAGGGTGTCCAAGACAACCTCTACATTGTTACATTGCTTGGCTGTGCCAAATTTAGTTGTACTTAAAGAACTTACCACACAAAAACCGTCTGCTGCGCTAAGTGTTGGTGCTTGTAACAAAGTGTGAATCTGAACAAAAGCTTTAGCACACTATTCTTTGCTGCAGCGCATTCTACGAAAGCTGTAGCACACATGCGCGAACTCCTTAAACTCCGCGCCCAGATCCTGCTAGCGAGTTTCCACAGTCTGTTTACCAGCGTCCGAAGACATATCATAGTACAGCGCCTATTACAGTATAATTATTGTACGATATCTGACTAATACTGTACTAATTAATACTCTAGTTACATCGTAATACCATGTTCCACGTAGTCAAAGTGATGTATTCGTGTCCTGGGCCTTCCAGCAATGTCTTGCGGTGGTATGTGCCATACTGAGGTATACTGGGTGCCCACTACGTCAGACACTGTTGAGTGCGTGCTACTGCTGCTACTGTACACTGCGCCATTTGTTGACATCATCGTTCACAATCGTAGGTGTCTAAGCAGCATCGGATTAGCCATAGCCCACCTTTGACGGTCATCACTTTTCGCCCAATATTCAAGGTTCTGATCCTCCATACAGCCGCCAAATGTGCAGCCGTAATTTTTGGATTTTCATGCCAGCGATCCTGAGAATGGGTTCAGCCTGCTGAAGGGTTTCGAACAAGAGGGGTACCATACGAAATGGATGCTACGATAGTGCTGTAGTTCTCTCCTGTGATGTCGGTCATCGTCATTCGGCCAGGCTCTGCACCCGCTGAAAGGCCACTTGCAGCCGCAGCTCCCGCTGCGGCTTCGCCAGGCGGTGCTTCGAAACCTTGGGGCTACTTAGGAGGTGGAGGTTTGAGGATTTAGTGCTTCGGATTTGGGATTTAGGGCCCGGGTTTCAGGCTTAGGATTTCCTTTAAAAGGTTTGTGTTTAGGGTTCCTCATGGGTGACAGGTTCCTTTGCAGGCTTCATGTTTAGAGTTCCTTCGGCTTGCCTGACAGACCTCGCTTGGCTAGTCCGAGTGGTGAGAGTGTAAAGTTTTTGGGCTTTCTCTAAATCTCGTGTTACTTCCAGGCCCACCGACCAAACCTACAACCTCGACACTATGCCTCGGAAGGCCAACAGCAGGTGTAGTGGTTGTTGTTGTTGCTGTTGTTGTTGTCGTTGTTGCTAATGTTGCGGACAACTCGCAGCCCCAAACCTGGGCACCGAAACCCCAAACCAATGGTACCATTTCGTTCAGGGGCCCTTCTGGATGACACTCCTCATCGGTTGGAAGCCCGGTCCTCAGAGGCTGAGCATCCTTTGGCATACTACTAGTACAGCCGGGTATAGTACACAGCAGAGAGAACCGTTGCCATTACAGCATATTGTAGTATGTTACAGTATAGCAGTATATTGGAGCATACTCATGCGAGCAATAGAATGCAACAGCGGCTGGTACGAAGTGAGTTGCAGCAAAACTACAAGTACCAGAGGCGAAGGTCCGGGCCTTGTGTGGTTCAGGGAATGGTTGGGTGGGCAGTTGCATGGACAATGTGCGTTTGTAGCAAGTAAGTGCAGCGAAAGCAGCGTGTCTCGGACAAACAGGCTTCCCAGGTCAGCACCTTGCTTGTTGCGTGTGATTTTGTTGCAGGCGTATTTTTGCAATGTAGATGCCCAGCTTGTCTGACAGATTCTAGTTGTATCAGCTCATGCCTCAGACTGGGCTTGTAAGCGGAGACAGTTGCAGCATCTTGTGTGGTGGACAGAATACTAAGCCCTGAACCAAGTGGTCCCTGCCCGAGCTTTCAGCCGAGCTGTTTGCAGATTCGTCTTGCGAGGCGGAGTTTGAGACGAGATCGGCAAGGCCCGGTGTATCGCATGGTCCAATACATTTAAAACAGAGGCTCTTCGAGCACGGACCAAGCCTTGCCCGAATTGCCTCTGCATCCTTTGAACAGCTGCAAACTTCAGGACCCATCCCGACCCATCCCTATGCATGTTTGATGGCCTCCGTCCGGAATGTGTGTGCATCCATGCAAGTCCTGCAGGAATAGAAGGTTTGGGGTTAAGCGGGGCAGCCCTATCGGCCAGGTCTGGAAGGATTGGGTAGCGGTTCAGGTTCAGGGACCTCTGCAAGATGTCCAAGGCTGTCAGGGTTGCAAACTCAGATCCTTTCCGGAAGAGTGGCGAAGACCAGGACTCAGCAGGTCAGGCCGCCGCTTTTCAGGTGTCGGCAGGCTCGTTTCCTGCCGGCCGCCCCGCCGAACTGTCGGAAGGGGGGGGGGTTGCCAAAACAGTATACGTGCACCGCCAAATAAGATAACCCCGCACAGAAGGAGTTTGATGAGGTTAGCAGGCCCGCCTCAAGCTTCGGGTGCTGCATTCTCGCCTAGACAAAGTCTTCACAGATCTTTCAATGCGCAAGGGTCTCAGCGAGTCAGGGCCACTGTGCGCCAAAATCTTCTTCTGCTCCTCAAGGCGAAAAGCCTCCTCTTTCAACACCAAAGTTGAGATAGGTCTAGAGGTAACAGACTGGTTTAAGGTGCAGGGTTAGACGATTCGCACCCAACAGCAGGTCTCTCACAGTAATTTCCCCCCTTTTCAGGGGTGCTTGCCAGGGGTCCTAATGCTTTCATTCAAAAATCGTAACGATTAGAACTCCGATGTCTCAAAGCCCGCCACTTAGTACCGCATGCCTGGGCCGCATCAGGCGAACGCCTCAGACCTCGAAGTCGGAAATCAGAGGATGGTCTAGGATGAGAACAGGAATCAGGGTTCACAGATGCCAAAAACTCATGCGTTGAGGGGCACGTGTTCGCAACGAGGACCGCAGCACTGAGCTGCTGCCAGCAGCCAGCGGTCTGTTTCTTGTCATCACCTCATGCACAAAATCCAGTCTCTGCGTGGAAAACTAGTGCATGGCAGCACGAGTCGGCCTGACTGTCGGATGCCAACGTCTAGGCATTTCAAATCTAAAGGCCGGGATCAGTACTTGGAATGTTCAAGACCACTGTAAGATGCCAGGGTTGCAATCTCAGATCCTTTTCGGGAGAGTGGCGAAGACCCGGGCTCAGCAGGTCAGGCCGCCCGCTTTTCGGTGTTGGCAGTCGGTCTCGGACTTGGCATCAAAGTAATTAATTTCAAAGCCGTGGCACATTCAGCTATAGGAAGCCGAACTTGAGACCCAGGTCTCGGGCACAGGAGACTGTGCTGGCAGCGCAGTTGGGTTTGCTTTTGTCGAAGCGTGTTGACGAAGCAGACTCACAGGTCTGTGGAGCACCATGAACGGCAGCTAAGCCGCTATGCCAAGAAAGGCAGCTAAGCCTTGGAGTCTAGGCAGTAGGGTAGGGGAAGCATGAAGTTTTTTGACGGTTCTGGGGGAAAGTGAAGACGGTGTGAAAGAACAGGTTCGCTGCACTCCTGCATCACGGCTTGCTCCAACACATGGCTCACCTGAGATCCTTCTTCACCAGGACAGGCTGTTTGGCTGCGATTGGAAAGGTGTGCTAAAGCCGGGCTTCGTGCGCATGGTTGCGCTCGCCAGTGACACCAAAGATTGATGGGCGTCACAGTGGCCTGAAGTGCATGTCCGGTGGAAACCTTAGAATCCCCTCAGTCCACACTGTCGGGGATGATGGGAAGCTTTGCCACACGCCATCCCTTTGCACCCATTTTTTTTGCCACCGGCAGCAGCCTGCAACAGAGCCGCGCAAGTAGGGGGACACGCGTGTATGACAAAATGCTAGAAAAGAAATCGCCCCAAGAGAAGTCGTGCTTGAGTTGGCTGGCGATTTTGCCCGTCTGCCTTTGTTCTGGATATCTTGCTCTGAATGACTAAGAGCTGTGTGGCTTAATTTGGCTTAGCGGCTTGGGTGGCAGCTGTGTGCCAGGTGCAGATCTCAGGGCTCAGCTCCGAAGGCCGAGATGTTGCAAAGTTTTGAAGCAGGCTGGCTTCCGCTTAGCCTGGCTTTCTTCGCACCGGACACCTTGAAGATCTGGAAGGTCCTTTCCTGCCGTCCACCGCACCGAGCGGTCCGGAAGGGGGCCGCCCTTGCAGCACCGCTTAAGCACAATCTTACGCGGCCGGTTTCAGAGAAGCACCGAGTTTGGCAGGCCCACCACAAGCATCGGGTGCAGCATGCTTGCACAGACGATCCTTCAAGATGCACAGGTGTCTCAGTGAGTCAGGGCCAGCGTGCGCCCAAGTCCTGTTTTGGGGAAATCTTGTTTTGCTCCTTAAGCTTAAGGCAGGGCTGCCTGTTTCTTCTAGAGGCCCGTTGCCGAAAGAGCTCGTGGGTCTAGAGGTGATAGACTGATTGGTTAAGTTTAAATTAAACCTCGAACACGCAAGATCCGTAGCTGTAGTCGCTGGCAGGTCTGTCAGAGTTATGGCTCCCTGTGCAGGGGTCCTTGCAAAAGATCCGGTTAAGACGCAACCATGTAGCACTCCGATGTCTTAAAGCCCCCGCTTAGTACCGCATGTTTGCGCCCGATGTAGCGAACGCCTCAGACCTAGAATTTGAAAGTCGGAGGACGATTTAGGATGCTGACATGGGTCAGGGTTCACAGATCCCAAAGCTGATGTATTGAGGGGCGTGTGTTGGCAAGGACAGCTGCTGCCAGTGGTCTGTGCTTGTCATCACCTCATGCACAACACCCAGTCTCTGCATAGAACGATAGTGCAGCACGAGTCGGCCTGACTGTCGGATGCCAACGTCCAAGCATCTCAAACCAAAAGGCCAGGATCAGTACTTGGAACCCTTTACTGACAGCGTAGAGACTCGCAGTGCGGATTCTTGTTTGCCCCACTTCTCTCTGTTCCGATCATGTCGGGTTCAGGTTTTGAATTGTTCATCATCTGAGCACCAGCAAAGTTCGTGCACAGCAGCACGGTGCTGTTTCCGGGCGTGTGATCGTCAGCACTTGGCGGCCCCTGGAACAGAGGCACGGGCGGGGAGAATGTGGGGGCGAGATATGAGGTATTGCACGGGAGCTCCTGCAAACACTCTGCTAAACCATGAAGTTGCATCGCTAGATTCTGGACAGTATGGTTTGTCAAAAGGTGAGTGGCGACACGCAACTCAACTTCCGTTTGACAACCTACCTCCTGGCAAGACACAGGCTGAGCAGGGCCTCGCTCAGGGCCAGCAACAGGTGCGTACACATGCGCAAGCTCACCTGCTGGTCCGCGGCTGGGCACAAATTGGAAGAAGGGTCCAGGCACAGCCCAGGGCGCGGGATCCCAGACATCGCGGCTGGTTTCCATGTGGAGCGCCCCCAGGAGGATCTGAATAACCGATCCCGTGGCCAACTCAGGTAGAGGGTATTCAGGGAGGAAAAGCTGCGAGTGGATGCCAAGGGCAGGCCGTGTGGGTGGGATGCGGAGACCAGAATACAAATCGTGGATATGCTGGGCCACAATGTCCCAGTCGAAGGGATGCTGACCCGGAACCACACAAGCGCGGTCTTCAATGTGCAGAAGCCAGTAGCGCGGCTGAGGACCTGCAACAACAGACCGAGGAACAAAAAGAAGGTGCTGAACCTGCTCTTCCGGCGCACCTGTTGTGGCAAGGAATGACCCTTTACCATGAATCTTAAAAACCTCGCACACATACTCGTGAAGCCAGCGCGTATTGTAACCTTCCGCCCGCCATGGTAGGTCGAGGGGGGACCGGACATTGTATGTCCAGATGCGCATGGTAACAGGGAGTGGAGGTGGTGCTGATTGAGCTGGGACCAAGCTGTCGGAGCTCGCAGACGGGGCAGCGACGCCACCCTGCGCTCCCAGCAGGCAGCAGATAAGCAATAACCGACCTCGGAGACCGACAGCGGCAGCAGTGGCAATATGGAGAAGCCCTTGCCGAAACCCCCCTTCAAATTCGGGATGGTCCCGCGTGACCCTGCCTCTTGCCCCTTGAGGTAAGGGCATGCTCTGACGAACCTGATATGAGGGGCACACCGCCTGACCAATACCCTCAGGACTAACTGTGAGAATGCGGAAACGCGCTGCATCCACATAATGGCGCACAACCGGTCTAAGAATTTCACGCCCAACCTGGTCTTGAAGAATCCACCAAGTACCTCCAGCTGGTGGGACAAGTATGACATCCAAAGCATGGTTGCTCGTGTCAAAAGCGACGCACAGCTCATGGACGTCCCTAGTGTAACCGAGACGAGCGAGGCGTTCTTCAAGATATCGGCTGGCGCTGCGCACCCTCTCTTGGAGGAGGATGGAGCTGTGGCCGGGGCGCCAAAATTGAATGAGCACTTCCGGGCCCGAGCAAAGATGTTCTATGTACCTGCCAAGGACATGTGGTTCGACCGCAAAGCCGTGCGTCTGACGACTTAGCTCGAGGGTCCACGACATAGTGCAGGTACGAGTAGTGTCTCTGTAATCCCGGAATAGCATATCTGCCATGCAAGGAGCGTCACTAGCACTGGGGATTTGTGTGTCAAGGCGAACAGCGTGAGCCTGCGCAATGACACAGAGCAATCCAAACCAGGCGGGCCGTAGCACAGCATACAAGCATAGTGGCCACACCCAACGTGCATGGGCCGCAGAGTGGACGGTAGGAGCGACTGCAGGCGGGCCCTGACCCAAGCAACTAACGGCCTCAGTCGTGTCATGAGAGACACTGACACATCTATGGGCCACTGTGTTCGGGTCCTTAGGGTAAGGCCACACCGAGCCGTCACCGTGCAAGAAAGTCTGCGGAAGTTCCCACATGGATATGCGCAGAGTGGCGGCGATAAGATCCCAGGTGATCGACGCCGTACACATGCCTAGCAGCCGGTCACCGGCACGAATGGCCCAGAGCATATAACCAGGGATGCACGGAATCACGCAACGGATCTGCCAGGCGGCGCACCACAGATTATCAAGGGCAGACGGGACTTCAGGATACCTGCCCAACTCACATGTGAACGGTCGGGGTATAGACTGCCAGATGGCTGCGCTTTGCAGCAAGTGCTCCTGTGCTGCATCAGTCTGCGTGCCTCTATGTACACTGCGTTGAGCGCGTGGCCAGAGAGGGGGGGCACGAAGGCGGATTATGGGAGGCCGGCGGCCAACGTAGCGAACATGATGGAGCTGCGCACGGGCAATGTCGGCGCTGCAATGGACATACCAAAATGAAGAACCACGAGGCCTGAGAAGCTGTGTGTGTTCCCAACTAAGGACGGTGATGCCATAGGGTCTAATGGCACGTAGCCATTGTGCACTGGGGGAGGGGTCCTGCCGCAGACCACGAACAAAATCCGCATACGAAGGGAAAGTCCCCCGGAAGACAAAGAAAAGCCCATCATCCCCAGGATCCCACGCCTCAGTAACCCTGAAGACAACATGATCGAAGTCAAGAGCACAATGGATCCAAACCGGGCGCCGGAGGAGCGCGCCGATAGGGAGTTCGAGAAAAGTGCCCCCGGGTCCTTCAACGTGTCGAACAAGGCCACGGAGGAGGCGGATATCAACCTCAGCAGACCTTGCGATCTGGTATGTGGTGGCCCCAGACGCGGCAGTCAGAAGCGTGAAGCAGCGGACCGGGTCCAACCAAGCAGAGGCGGAAGCGCTGGGCTGTGCTAGGAGATGCTCCGAGAGATCAACCTCAATCGGGTCAATTTCAAGCCGGACACCTAGTACGTCACCATTGCGGAGGGGGGTGGAGATGGCTGAGCTGATCTGCAAGGCGTCAGTGGACGCGAGGCTGCAAGCTACACTGAGAAGATACTCAGAATTGGTATGCCTAGGGACATCGACACACCAAACCTCTACCCCGGCATCGAAGAAAACAGCAACATGGGATCTATCCCTCGGTGCAGCCACAAGATGAACCTGCCCAGCCGGCATACCACCAGCCGCAGCAAAGACTTGAGTTCGGCTGGTCCTACCAGCAAGGGACCGAACCTCAGCGGCAGCGGAAGTAGCATCAGTAGCACCCAAAAGCTCAATAGTGTGAGACTGCTCGGGATGCCACACCTTTATGCTGAACCTAAGGGTATGAGCCGTGCTGCCCGGGATAGGCCATAGCGAGCCCTGTCCGAAATCCCCGAAGTGGTACCAGAGAGACTGTAGCCGTCGGTGTGCAGCAGGGGCGGCAAGCGTGGCCGAGTCTACAGCGGCCTCAGGAGCCAGCACAACATCCCTGGGTGAGGCTGGCGCACTGCGAACCTGAACCGCATCAACAATAGCGAGAAACTGAAAACTTAGACCCACATGTGTGCCTGGAAAGGAGGCCCCCCAAACCAGGAACAGGATCGGTCGCAGCCACCGAAATGGCGAGTAAAAGTGGCTCGCAGAGGTGTCCGGCCCGTGACCAATCTCGTCCTCAATGTCAGAGACCGCCCCGTATCGGGCTCCGGCAGCGATGGCAGACAAGGGGGCATCAGTGCTAGGAGCAATTGAGGCACCCAAGGCCATGGTAGGGGTGCGTCCCCCAGCTTCATCTCCCAAAGGAGGAAGGACGGTGTGCTCGGTGTATAGGATGTCACCACCACCAACATTTCTATCCGAGCTGGAATCATCGGACACAAAAATGTGTGGGAAAAACAACAGGACAAAGGGAGGTCCGCCCAGAAGCGGGGCGGAAGGGCGAACGGCACGTTCCTTGTGCAAGACCCCTAGCCGGGACGCAAGGCAATCTGCAATCCATTCCTCGGGGATGTCGGCTCCCGAGGCCACCGCAGCTTGCAGAGCCGAGCACGCAGAAACCTGCTGTTCGGCGCACACCGTCATAATACGCCATCCCATGGGGCGGAAATCCAACACACAAGGAACCTGGACCGCAGTGCAGTGGATCTCGAGGAACTGAACATGAGGAAGCAACGGTAAGGGTTGCCACAGCCGCATTATGCCTCCTCCGGGGGGAGGGTCAGCTTGTAGACTCACAAGACGTCGGTAGGTGGCAGCATCAGCAAATACCGGGACCTCGACATAGACCAATCCTTGAGGAGTTATCAAGACAGCATGATTAGCCGAGAAGCCTTGGAAAAGCTCGTGAGGCGGGGGCGAAGGCAAAGTGCTGACCTGCATATTGGTTTGAAGGGAGACAGGTGGCTCCGGCGCAGTACCAAACAGAGGCTGCAGGCCATGCGGGTCAGGACCGGGAAGAAACTGAAGAGTGTCAACCCCAGGGGCCAAGAGCGGTTGCGAAGCAAGGGAAAACCAGCCCCAGCAACAACGACCCAGGATGCCAGCCACAGGCCTGAAGATACCCTGTTGGTCCATAGCAGCAGCGAAAAGGCGGCTGCACATGTCATCACGGGCACAACGGAGAAGGCTTATCCGGCCTCCTATCGGGCGGAGGTCGACCGGAAGACGGACTGAGTTCCAGCCCAGGTCTACAGGGGTAAACAGGAGCTGTTCAGAAGGAAGGCCGGGGAGGGCACTGTGTAAGGAAAAGGCAGTGAACCGCAGATCCCCAGCACCAACAGACAGGAGAAGCCGTCGATGAAGGCAGTCTCCATGGAGACGCTCATCAACCGAGAAAATAATAGGACAGGGCTCAAGATCGGCCTCGGCCTCACCCCCAGATCTGCCCAGGAACATAGCAACCTGCCGTCGCGGTCTTCTGCTCGGTGTAAGAAGGTGATTGCCAGGGCGACCAAGGGGGAGAACCTCACACAGATCCTCCTCCCGGGACGTGGTCGGGACAGGTCCTGTGCTAAAGACGGGCCGACCTTCGTGAAAACCATGAGCATACAGCTGAACACTGGAAGCGGTATATAGCCCCCCTAGGAAGCAAGAGTGCCATAGTGAAGAGCCAACATGAAGAGCGTTGGCATCAACCCCGACCAGATACAAGAGAAAAACCGCTTTCCAGGGATGACGAGGCCTTCCGCGAGAACGGCTGCCGGCCCGACAAGCTGAGCACGAGCGCCCACGAGCGATCGTGACCTGAAAAGGTCCACAGAGGGAACCGAAACCAGTGGCAAGCCAAGACCAACAACTGCGGAAGACACAACGATGCCAATCCACACTGGTATTGGGAGCTAGGTCAGCATGCCCACAGCGGGGTAGCAGCCGTGCCAGAACCTTGGCAGTGCGGGCAGAGGCGGCGGGCCAGAGACCCCGAGGCACCAGACATGCGACTTTCAAAGTCCAGAGGGGGGAAGTCCAAGGCTTGGAGCATGAGGACGCCCCACGACGTGCAGAAGCCCGAGACAGTCGAAGCAGCATGGTGGCAAGCGGAAAACCAAAGTCCAAAGTACCAGCAATGCAGAGTAAAGCGGACCGGCAAGGAAGGGGAACCGCGAACAGCCAAAGAGGAGTGGCCGTGAGGACTCGAAGCGCCTGGAGCAAATGGCCAGCATGGAGAGCACGGCTCACAGACGGGGATAGCCGACAGAAGAAATGGAAAATCCTGTACAAACCTATACAACATAGGACTATGTACAGGCTCAAGACTTCAGAATGTACAAGCCATCCTTCGAAGGGCCTCGTCCAGTCCTTTACATGACCTCTGTCCTCGCAGTGGGCAGCAATAGAGCCGTGATACTGTTGCTGAGTTCCACTGGGCTCGGGTGTCACAGGTCGGACTCCTCGACTGTAGATTCCTCGAGAGCTGTGTGGAAGGGGCAGGGCAGTGTCACCAGCGCCTTCAACGCTTCGGAACTCCAATCGACAGGAATGTGTCCACAGGTGGAAATATTCTGAGTCAGGATGCCCGCAGGGAATGGCCATTCCTGCACCGTGGACGGGCCGAAGTCGCTGAGGCCATATATGCTTCCCTCCACCGCAAGAGCCAGAAGAAGGGACCCCTGCCTGACCAAGGGCAGCGAGTCCTGCCGGGCACGGCACATCTGTAAAAAGGCCTGTAGCTGTTTGAGCATTTCGCCCGCACCAGGGGCTCCTTCGTTGCCAAGTAGCAAGTCCGGCAAGCCATACCAGATCGCTTCGCTGCGTTGCTGCACATCCTCCACAGGTCCCTCCACAGCCAGTGGGAAGGAGAGCTCTTGGATCTCTGATCGCGCCAGCTGTCCAACGAGGTCTTGCCCATTGTCGAGGCAATATTTCACCACCACTCTCCAGGCGGCTTCCCAGGTGAGGTGCTGTCCAGCACTGGTCGCCGGGATCAGTTCCTCCTCGTCCGCGGGGTCTGGCACCCTCTGAGGCCGCTCCGGTGTCATGCCCGTGCTGAGGCGGTTCCACGGTTCTGCTGCCAAGTTGATTTCCCGCCGAGGGCTCTTGGATGGCCTCGATGCCTTGGCCCCTCTGAAGCTCCACCGCCGTTTGGCGGGCACGTCGGCAACAGCTGTCTCCATGGGTGTAGTCGACAGGTATTGCAACTCGGCACCAGTGGCGGGGTGGCCCGCAAAGTGACTCATAGGTCCCATCGGAGGAGCCCCAGGGACAGTTCCTGTACTCGCTGACGACGGGAGGACCGTCGGTATAGTTGCCGGCTGTACTGCGCTGAAGGCTCGCAACTGTGCAGCAAGGCGGAGAACTTCGCCTTCCTGAGCTGAAGTCCAAATAGGACCCATGCTGGCCAGGGCAGAGCTGATTTGTTCCTGCGGATCGATAGCCAGAGCGACTGTGGCGGTCTGCAGGGTGTTGATCGCATCTGTCTGGTCCTGATCCAGTTTGGTAGCGATATTGTGCAGCCGATCTGCCAGCGCGAGTAGGTGCTGACCGAATTTGCCGAGCCAAGCCTGAGCAGCATCGCGTAGGGCGACTTTTGCCTTGGCATTGCCGTTGAGCCTCTTGGTAAGCCGGTCCAGCTGATTCGCTCTTGTCTGTGCGACCTGCTGTGCTGTTTGATCCGCTGGTATCACCGCGGCGTCCTTGAACAAACCGGCTGTTGATCTGGTAGAAATGGCTTGCAACGCTGCAGACACTTGTTGTGGCAACCCGAAGTGGATGCTATCGAGGTGACCATCTGCATCGGATCCCTTGGCTTTGCCTTTTTGTTGGGCATTCTGGCCACGTACTTTTGGCGCCATGCTGCCGTGATGCAGGCGGAGAAGACGTAGAGCCTGAAGCGGAGGAGCTCCACAATGGCAGAGGCGCCGAGCCTTGGCACGGGCCTTGCGCTGGCGCCGGTGCCACGGCGGGGATCTGGAGCGTTTCCCCGTCTCCAGAACCCACCCACAATAACCAAAATCCCAGAAATAGCAGAAGCGTCCAGGAGGCCCAGACCTTCCAAGGTACCATGCACCTGAGGTGCCCCGAGGAGCTTGCGTCCGTCAGCCTATTGAAAAGCAGTGACGGGAAAGCAACCAGAGGAAATAAAGGTGTAGGGCAGCACCAGTGCCAAATATCCCAAGCCAACCCAGGGCAAAAGGATAGAGTCCCGGCTTATCGAAAAGCAGCGGGAGAGCAATGGCCCTTCGCTAGAGCCGAATGCAGCGCTTGCACAAGAGGGCAAGCTGGGGTCTGGAATGTTTTGAGGACCCTAAACACCTGGGGTGACAAAGGGGCCAAACAAAACTCGAGCCGAGACGCCTAGACCCGAAAGCCCTAAATCCGAAATCCTACGTAGGGTACGTAGGGCTTTGGGCTGCTCGCAGCTTTGCCTCTCACGTCAAGCTTGTGGTGGGGCCCTCTGCAAACCATGACAGCGGCCTGGTGACGCACGGCTGCCCGGATGGCTTCGGTCGGTCATCTCGAAAGTGGTTGAGCGTGTTAAGGCTTGGGTTCTTCTGCTTCATTCAAGATTTCTTGTTGTGGATGCAGATGCATTATGATGTCACGATGCATGGGAACACTCTTCGGTGCTCCCGTTGTAGAGCGGCGCAGTCTGTCTCCTCTTTCGTTCAGCGGAGGGGTCGGCTGGGCCGGGAGTGTCGTTGAATCTGTAGTCCAGTCTATCGGCTTTGCCATGTTTCGTGCTATCAAAAGAAGGCACTACAGCACTCGCCGTTGCGTAGGGAAGAACGAGGTTACTTGAGTCTGACTGTCGGGCAACTGTCGAAAGTCGAGATCGTGCACTCGGGTCGATCTGGCACCTTGCAATCTGCCAGCTCAGGCCGTAGATTGTGTCCAGTCAGGTGCACGGTTGAGCTTGAGACATAAGCGACCATGGTTTACAGTCTCTGGCATACCGGCCTACTGGTTGCTTGCCGCGCACGCCGCCTTGCTGGCATCATTTGAAGAGCGTGGCTGTATCAGGTGTCTCCTTGGTTAGTGTCTGGCCTCAA
>CAJNJA010050309.1:0-25637 GCA_905231915.1 Symbiodinium necroappetens
ACAGGAGTTTCACACACACACACAAATGTTATGAACCTGTCCACACATTCTCTGCTTAGACCGTCCCCACAGGCAAAACATGCAGTGATGAGAGCCACGCCCACCCATGCTCCGCATTGGTGACGAGTAACTTGGCTCTGAGACTCTTCGAAGCTGAACATGCGTCGTGAACGCGAGGTGCTGGCCACGGTGCCCAGGCGCATGGCCTCACCAAGTCAATGCTGGGACAGTCCCCCTAAGAAGTGTGGGGCTCCCAGGGGCTCCCAGCCAGAGTCAGCGTCTGTGTCGCGAGCCTCGGAGGCTCAAGAGAGGCAAAGAAACGTGACAAGGCCGCCCCCGGACCTCGCCAGCTCGGAGAGCTTCGCCTGGTGCGGGCCCCCGCTATCCCGATGTTGTTCTTTATTTTCTTCCATGGCCGTGAAACAAGCGCCGAGGGCCGATCCTGTTGCTCTGGCGTGAAATCCTGGCGCGCGTCATCTTTCGGGCCGGCTGTGACCCGAACTCCAAAGGTCCCAGGTCCTCGCCCTCAAGGCTGAGCCCCTCCTCCATAACCTCAGCGGAGGGCGGCTTAGCAGCGCCTGCGGAGCTGGCAGCAAGCTCAAGACCCACGAGGAAGGCATCACCGTGTCATCCCAGTCGAAGATGATCAAGGTCTCCTCCAGAAAAGAAAAAACAGAGGGAGAGAGAGTCCAATTTTGAGCGCGCCGAGGCTCCTCGGCGGAGAATTGATGCCGGCCCTCCACATCATCCTCGACATCACTGTCCTCCTGAGCGGGGCCATGCCATGCCATGCCCAAGACAGCGGTTTTTCCTGCCCAGTTCAAGGAAGAAAATAGCTGACCTCCTTCGCGGCGAGCATGTCATCAGCAGGCCTGAGCGGTCAAACCATGCGTGGCAGTGTCTTGTGGCTGGTCCAAGCATCGCACAGGCGCTGGGGGCAGACGGGCTCAGCAGCCAATAACGCCGCCATGGCGTCACTGGGCAACTCGCAGAATCTTCAAAGTGCTGAAGGAAGCGTCTGAACATGTGCTACTGGGGTGAATGATGGTGAATATCTGCAGAGTAGAATGCCAGCCCGCAAAGCACCGGTATCGCGCATTCCAAACCCCCGCACACCCTTGGCAGTCACCATTCCTACCAGCGAATGTCACAGAACTAAAGTGATCAATACCTCACCGCGAATGCTTTTTGCTGCACATCTGGCACGTGCTTTGCTCAGATGGAAACAAGCCTGGCCTCTATGGTTCACGAGCCTAGTTCGATGTGTTGGTAGCACTGTCCGGGCGTGTTTCCACGTGCCAGCCTACTACAAGACAGCCTAAGCCTCCCTTTGACAGCATACGCAAAGAAGCTGACAAAGGGGGGCTGCCTCCAGGAACAAGAAGCCTCTGCAAGGCACTTGGATTAGAAACGAAGCACCTTCAGAAAGGCTGTCCACCTAGGCCTCATTTGTTGGTGGCAGCATGCCCAATGTGACACGAATTGGGAAGTTGCAAAGCCGCCAGGCATGCCACAAACAAACCTTCAAATTATGCCTCCGCTTGCAGCAAGTTCCTTTGCTCAGTGTCTGACCAAGTTATGCACATGGTTACTTGCGACTGCTGGTGATGAGTCGAAGCGGCCGAGCTGTCGCATCTGCAACAAAGAGACGGCATTTGCCAGACACTCTCACCAGCCAAGCTAGCACAGGTCCGGGTCAACAGTCAGCCTTAGCTACGGCCTGTAACAATCACATCTGAAGATGCGATAGCCAGACACTGGTGCTTGGACGCCAGTCAGAGTCAACAGACGACCCTGTCGTTGGAAGCGTTGACTTGTGACACCTCGGGGTGATGCTCAAAGACTTCCCAGGTGATCCCCCGCTCAATCTTGCGATCTTGGACATCCAGAACGAGATGTGACGCGGCGAGTCTGAGGCATACACGGCTAAAACCACATCGAAGCAAGACTTATTTGACATCAGCGCAGGTGCACGTTAGAGTCCAGTCAAATCGCAATTCGCGACTAGTGCTGGGAAAGCTTCACACACCCTGTAGTCAAGTTCCAAATGTGATCGGGGCAGAAAAAGGCCCAGGCGATTTTTGCACCGGACCAAGCAACGCAAGCAATGATTAAGAGCAGCAGCGGGAGCCCCATGCAGCCGAGCATCTTCATGCTGTGCATCGCACGGTGTAAGAGCAGCGTGGCTCCGAGGCAGCATCCGAGGATCACTTTGTCCTTGGCACCAGCAGCTTCTCGATGGAACGCCAGGGCCAGAAAGGAGCTCTGAATCCAGAGCTGCAAGCATCGACCCAACAAAAGCTTGCCCAGCATCAGCAGCATGAAGTGAGCGCTCTCCGAGAAGTGGATGTGAGCTGCCAGGTTTCGATTGAAGTCCTCATACATGACTGCAGTGTCGGGATCCAGTTTATTGCCGAAAGGAGCAGCACCTCCTCCTTCTCGAGCATCTTTTTCTTGGCTGTGATCCGCAAAATGGCGCTTCTGGTTCGCCATTTCCTCGGCGAGCATTGCCACGCTTGGCATCAGCGCCGTCTCTGCTGCTCGTGCCCAGGCCACGAAATCCGTACCAGTGGCCTGCCCATCGTGGCTGAAGGGGATGCAAAGCAACAGGCCAGCGACACCATTCACGAGGATGACTGTTGCAGTAGCAAGAAGCGCAAAGCCCCAGAACCTTACAGCTCTTACGAGGCTGGCGATAGATTGTCCCACGAGGGGGACGTCGCCCCATGCCGTGCCCCAATCTTCCGTGAGGATCTCGTCACATGCCCGCGCAACGAAGGGAAAGGTTGCATCAGTGAAAAGTATAAAGCCTTCACAGAGTCCAAGCAGCAAGAGCCACTTCCTGTGCTGCAACACTCCGAAGTGCTTCAGGATCACAAGCTCGGGCTCAGACACTAAGGACTTCATTGCCGACCATGCACAGGACTCGGCATACAAGTAGTGAAGCTCCACCAGAAATAGCGGAAGCAAACTGATCAAGGAGTAGCCCTGCGAACAGGAAGCCCTGAATTGCCTTGGCGCTAATGATTCCCAGCCATACACAGCCAGCGGCAACACCACCCAAGAAAGCAGAGAATGCCGAAGGAATTGGGTTCGCAGAATTACCTGTACACTTTTGTCAAGCTCCGGCTTCGGATTGCCAGCGTTGCTTGCAACCCGTGAATACCCATCACGTCTCATGGCACGGACATACAGCCAAGGTTACAGCCGGAGATTGGAACCTGCTGCTATCGGAAGTCTTAACAGGATAGAGCTGACGCATGCTGACGCCTCTTAATACCGTCCTCGACGTGGAACCTCCTTCTTTATCCTCTACCATCGTACTGTCATGTTGTCCATTTTGTCAGAGAGTCAAGCCAGCTGTCGGCCCGAAAACAGCACATGTCAGCAAATCACGGCGAAACCTGTCCTGCAGCCTGCAACCCTAACACCCAAGCCGTGCTGCGACTCGGAAGGTCTCGTCGGCTCAGCCGCTGTGGCTCTCAGCGCAGAAAAAACGCCGCGTGGGAGCGGGGCTGGGCCCCGCTGGGCTCCGGACTCAGGCAGCCAAAGCCTCGCGAGGCGAGCCGCTGGGCGGCGAGCCGCGAGCGGAGCCCCTGCTGAGGGAAGCGTCGAGCGTCGAAGCACATGTCCACCCTGAACAGAACCTTGAGCCTTGCCCCTCAGAAAACTGCAAGTTTGGAATGTACTGGGCCTCAACCTCCAAAAGATGATTTGTCCCTTGGCCTGTCCGTGATGTCCTCTGCTGTCATTCGGCTTCGCTGCGATCTGCTCGAGTGCATGGACCGTGCCTGTCTGTCAAAACTCTCCACGCCAAGGCCGCTCTGCTCGAGTAGCTGACAAAACTCGACTCAGGGTGGGGCTGTATGAAACGACCTGAGTCAATGCAAGGGCCCTCCTTCTCACGTGGTCGCCGAGGTCCTGCCTTGCTGTGGAGGGGGTGGAGGGAGGAGTGCTGACGCTCTCGCGCCTCGCAGCGTTTGTGCGTTCGCTCTCTTTCTGCTTTGCAACTGCAGACCAAGACCCAGCCTTACCAGGTTCAGGGGCAAACGCAGGGCTCGTAGCAGATCCGGTCCAAAGCCTGTCGCAACGGAGCTTCCGAAGCTTCGGCTGTCGCATGCTGTCGCTTCTGGCGTCTGTTCCAACCTTCGTCGCCATCGGAACCTGAAGCTGCCTCGGACCTTGGACTGGCGTGGTGTTTGCTGGCCCTGCTGAAAGCGAGCTTCCGGCGGAGCTCCGCCATCGGGGCGTCCAGGTCCCATCAGGCACCTTTGACAGAAAGGCGATACCGTTTAAAACGGCGACCGACTCCGGACTCCGACATACTCCGACTCGGCAAGGTTCTGCTCTGGAGCGATTTTTTGAGCGAGAGCCGAGAGCGGCACCAGTAGAGCACGGCCTGCCGCGTCATCAGCTCCTCCAACATCTTCTCACATGCCCACGTCACAGACTCTTCGGTTTGTATACGCCCACAAACTATTGCGCTTGTCCCGAGTTTGCCTGCTCCCACTCCGTCACCGGACAGTCCCAGGTGCTTACCTCGATTGTGCCACTGTCCTGCAATCTGCCTGACTCCACCTGGACCTTGCCTTCAAACGGTGGTTGTAGTAGTATTCGCCCTCTTCCGCGCCATAGGGGCCACTCCAGTCCTCAGCCAAGCCGGCCCGTACCCGCCGGTCTCTACGCCGCTTCGCACACCCATCATGCCTCGAGACAGCGCAGCGCCCGCTGGTGGACCTCGTCAGCCATCACACTTCATGACGACACGCAGAGCGAGCGCGGGTACTTCGGAGATCCCCACCTCACGGAGATGGTTTTGAACAAGGGCGGCACAGCCCTCGTAAGAGGCCGACACACCAGACTGGCACACGGCTAGATGAGGAATCAGACTTCAAGAAGCAAGCCGCTCTCCGACAAACTTGGCTATGCAGACAAACAAGTGTAACTCACAGTCAGGGCCTCTCGTGCTCGCTGAATCACATCTGCGGCAAGGGACACAGCGATTGTGGGACATGCCATCGCTCGCAGCTGCTTGTTCCGATCAAGCTCGTCTCCGATGCAGCTCCTCTTGTTTTACTCGGGGCCGCCGGAGTGTTTTCGACATTTCACAGCTGCAACAGCATTTGCCAGATCGCATGATGGATATCCACACCCAAACTCGGGAAGCATATCGGCCGAGCTTTGCCGACCATGCTCTCAAGGGCGCTGTGGGTGACACTGGGCACTATGCCGAAAACTCGAGGGTGGAAGCTGTTGCAGCACTGCTTTGTTTATCAGCCCTGCCCTTTGACAGTATGTGCCCTCGCCGTGCACTCTTAGATCGAAATTCCACCTGCAGGCTCAAACTCTGCCCCTTGTTCTGAAAGTTGCTTGTAGGCCTCCGCGAAATCCTTGAAGAAAGCAGCCTGATCATCCCGGTATTGCATAAAATATTTCTTGAAGCTCTCATCTTGGTGAAGGCACCGGTCCGATGACAACCAAAGCAGATTGGCATCTTTCTCTTCATAGACGGAGGGCTGGAAGTATTCGTTGTCAAACTTGAGCCATTTTGATGTCCACGACTTCCCACCCGGCATGCCAACTCCTCCTTTCCCGTCGTGTCTGATGGGGCAGGATGCTGGCAGGGCACGCGTGTAAGGGCAGCCGTTCGACTCACCATAGCCCTCTTTGACCGTGCCGCTTCGCTCTTTGAAAGCCCGGCCAATCGTATGTGCCCCGGACAGCGCAACGATGCCCTTGTCATCGAAGCCCATCCTGGAGTCCATGCCCTTGCACACCCTGCAATGGCCTAATTTTGTCCTACAAAGTCTACGACACTCGCAGCTGTCTCCTGTAGAAGATGTTCCGCAGGTGGCTTGCTGCATCTGTGGCCCCGCAGCCAAATTTGCCCTCGGGGCCGGGCTCGGCATCAGGAAGCCCGGCGTTGTCGGCTGTACCTGCCAGGAGAAGTTGCAATGGGTGCAAACAAACTCTCCCACAAAAACAGGGCTGCGGTGCCCCTCAAGCCCAAGCCCTTGCCAGCCCTCCTATGGGCTAACTGGGCCGGGTCGAAATATGATTACGCGCAAAGCCTCGAGATTGACGGCCAGGGCATGCTTCAGGGCCCGTCGCGTCCTGTCAACAAAAATGCGCAGGACTCCATGCCGAACACCAAGACCACCGCTCGGGTCCTTGCGACCATACTTCATCTCTATCTCGGGTCCACCAGCATGCTGAATGCTGACGGCCGCTGCCATTTGGTAGAGGTCCGCATACGACACTAAGGGGTAGTCAGCCTGGGGCCGGGTTCTGGGCAGTTCCCGCCCAACAAAGGCCCTTCCCTGCCTTGAAGGGCTCCAAGTACTTCACTGCTTTGTCCAAGCCGTTGTTGGCCCCCATAGTGATCTCCGGGGAGAAGCGGATGGAGCCGTTGGCGCCGCCCCTGTCTCCAAAGTCGCTCTTGGACTTGTCGTAGGTGCCCGCATCATGCCAGGCGAGGCGTAGCAGGATGGGGTTGCAGTTCATCTTGTCAACGAACCTGAACCCCCAAAACCCTGCAGACACTCAGCCCTAAATTTCAACCCAAACCTTGAGTGGACGCAATGAGCGTGCTCCAGGAATGACGAAGGCTAAGACTCAGACTTCCAAAGGTCTTCCTTCAGGGCCTTCAGCTGCCCGGCATGGTCCATCCCTTCACCCTTAGGCTTGCCACCGATCCTTGCAGCACTCTGCGATGCACAAAGCTTGCCCTTATGCAGCATTGCAGCATTCAGCCTTATTCATTAGTATCCCTGCTGCTTTGCACTCCGCTGACCTGTCAAGGACGCCGGCAAGCGCCGCCTTGTCGCCCTCCACCGCTGCCGGCGGGTAGCCCAACTCGGCACAGCAGGGACCTTCACCTCCAAATACCTCCAAGCTCTCCGAGTCCCTCCCGCACCAGTCCGAGGCTCGTTGGACACCAGCTCTTCATAAGTCTTCAGCTGCCGGGCCTCAGCTGCTGCCCAAGGTCAGCGCAGGCGAGGTCACTTGCATGTGCGCCTGCCTTGGCCAGGTCTTCGATGTCGTCGGCTTCGAAGGGAAGGCTTTTGCAGCAGCCCTTCTCCACACCTGATGACTGCAAAGGCTCGAGCACGAACCAAAAGTGGGTCAAACAAGAACTCTTGGATGGGGCACCAAGAGAGTTCAGCGTGTGCGACAAGAGCTTTGGCTGTGGCCCGGTCCGGATGCAGGTGCCGCATCCGGTACCGGCTTTGGTGCACTTCTTGATGTCCTGCGAAGCAAGGCCGGCAAGGCTGCACGGAGCTGCAGAGGACTCGGCAAGGACGGGACCCAGCTCTTGAGTCCTCGAAGGTGTGAGCGCCGTTCTTGATCGCGTCCCGGATGACTTTCTTCGGAACAGAGTGGCAGTTGCACACCAAATCCTCATCTCCCAGGTTGGTCCCATCGCCGCCATCATCGACCTTCGGCATCTTCCCGGCCATCAATTCCTCCGGCGTCAGGCCGCCGATGTCCGCTCTCTTGGAGACCGCTGTGAGGGATGCGAAGTCGGAGATGTCGCCGACTAGAATCCCACCCAGGAGCTTGGTCCCGTCGGCGGTGAAGACCAGCTTCTTGTAGCAGCCCGACGCCTCATCCTTGGCCACAGTCGTCTGGACCTGCTCAGGATCCGTGGAGGTGTACTGGCGCTTAAACCAGAAATCGGAGGAACCACCGAAGGATGCCACGTCCACTCCCAACAACTTCAGCTTGGTCGACAAGTCTGCGTCCATGAACTTGGAATCTGCACCAGGGTTGGTCAAGTGGTCGGCCAGGACCTCAGCTTGCGTGTAGCCTGGCGCGGAGAGCTGGTAGCACATGCCACCGTTGTAGGAGGCAATCTCGCCCACGGCCCACACATGCTCATCCGTCACGCTCCTCATCGTGTGGTCCGTCTTCACTCCGCCCCGGCCTCCCAACTCGAGTCCGCTGGCTTCTGCAAGCTCCTGCCGCGGCCGCACGCCTGCGCCCACGATGAGCAGCTGGACGTCCAAGACCTGCTCTTGGCCTCCCACCTCGATCTTCACCCCTTGCAAGCCACCGTCGCCCGTCAGCACCTCGAGGACCTTCACGCCTGTGTGAACTTTGATGCCCAAAGACTCGATCTTGCCCTTGAGCATGGCGCCGGCCTCAGCATCCAGTTGCACCGGCATCAGCCCAGGCGCCACTTCCAGCACGTACGTCTCCAGTTTCAGGTCGTAGGCTGCCTGCGGAAATCAGAGCGGGCCTGCTCACGCACAAGACACTGCCCTCTGCCATCTCGCCTTGGCAGCTTCCAGACCCAGAAGGCCTCCCCCAATCACTGCAGCAGCCTTCGCATTCTTGGCCCTCTCCGTGACCTGCGATGGCGCGGACACAACTCCCCGGCTTGAGAGTGACAGAAGTCCTGCCTGGAAGAGGTCATCGATCGTCCGGTAAACATGCACACCGGGCACCTCGTAGTCATAGCGTAGGGGTAGAGGTGACTAAAGCGGAAATAAGATGCAGATACGTGCCGAGGCACACGCCACTAAACACAGGGTGCAGGCAAGGCACATCGAGAGACAGGCCTGGTACCGGCGGCAGCCACGGTTTACTCCCTGTTGCCAGCACCAATTGGTCGTAGGCAGTGCTCTTCACCTCACCTGTAAAGCCCACTTGGCATTCCGGCATTCAGCTCTCGAATACCACAGAGGAGGCCCCGCCTTTCGGTGTGGTGTACTCTACGCTTTTCGCAGCACGATCGATCTTCGTCGCCTTTCCAAGGAGCAGCTCCACGCCATTGGACTGACACCACTCCACACCTCGGACGCAGAGGCCGCGCTCAGGCTCAAACGTTCTGTCCCGTAGGCTTGGTCTGAGGGCAGCACTACTGAGGGCCAGCTGATTGGGATCCCGATGCTCAAAGAAGGTAGTCAGCTTCACCCTGTTATAGGCGGGGTAATTCTCCTCGCTGATGACCACAACTTGAAGGGCTCCGCTTTTGGCCAAGAGCTTCGCCACAACGGCGTGGCCCACCGGGCCCCACCCTACCTGGAGCAGTCTGTACACGTGCTAGCTGCTAGCAAAGCATGCAGTCGCGAGTCGCGGAAGTCAGTGTGAATTCACGTCGAGGCTCGACAACCACACGCTGCCTGCCAGCCACGGCAGACTTCAACTTCTGCAAGTCTGCCGCATTCAGCTGTGACAGCGCTGCGGCAAGCTCCTGGTCCTCTCAGCATCCGAAGCATTCCAATTCAACCATCTTGCACCCGAAAGCACTGAAACCCCCTGACTCCGATCTGCATCACCTTAGCTTGCAAGGGAGTCCGTCGCACCAGCAGCGGCCGACTTCAAGCTGGTAGAGGCCGCTGAACCCATGGCGTCCAGAGAAGCTACCAATGCCAGTGAGGCTGTGAGCTGCGGAAGACAGGTCGAGTTGCCAAGCTCGGACGGTGGAATGAACGTCTTTTGTCACGTCTAGAGTCTGGTGCTTGCTGCATCCGTCTTGAAAACGAACTTACCCAGCACAGCTGAGCAGCCATTACTCACGGATGCTCCAACTGGTCCATTGCAGCATGAGCTTGTTCAGCTCCGAAAACCAAGGGCCGCACTGAGCAATTCACGATACACCGCGTCCATGGGATGTTCCCAAGTGGACTGGCTCGATGACTGGCACGGGACGGAGACTGCTCGAGAGCTTTGAATCAAGCTCCTACCAGTCACTACTACATTGCCACCCCCCAGAACAAGAGCAGGGTTGGACTGGATGCTAAGGCGACCCCCCGATGAGAAAAGCCAAAGTGTTGGAGGTTGTAAAATCTGTGTCTGCTGTGCGCACCAGCTGCACAACAGCACCAGCAAAGCGGCCGCTATGATCATTGCTATTGTCTGTTGTACTTGACATCTTCATGCTGATCACCATGAACAAAAGCAGCATCGCTATAATCCCATCACGATCGTCATCATCCTCAGCATCAGCATGCTTGGCTTTCCTCCTCACCATCAGCACCACCAAAATGACTTCTCATTGAACATCATCATCATCATCATCGTCATCCTAATCATCGTCATTGTCCGGCAGAACAGAGTAGGATTATGGGCAACAGCAGACAGCCTGAGCAGCTGCAGCACGTAGCATGCGAGCCTGATTGAAGAAGTAGACACGACCCTCGTCGTCCGTGTACTCGGTCCAGCTCAACGGCAACGGAGCATTGAAGGCCTGCAATCGCTCCCAGATCCCAGCTCCCGTGATTGCCGTTCCGCACCCTCCTCCTGGACGACCCAAAGCAAGTCAGAGTGCTGTGTGAGGTCAATACCTGGGTCTGGGTCGCTCATGGTGAGCATTCGAGGAATCAAGCGACTTAGCATCACTAGGCCACTAGGCTCTTGGCCCAGAGTCTGTGAGTACTGCAACAAGTCCGACTCCTGGAGGAACGGATACCATGGCTCAAGTCGACGAGAAGTGACGAGAACCCTGCAGTCGATCACCAAGACACATGACAGCCCGCGCACCAGGCACAGACTTCAAACAAACAACATGAGTAATGCTCCAACGCCTCTCGCCGAGCCCGGCTCGGTCACAGCAGTCTATCGCAGAAGTGTTTTTTGGAAGCCAAAGCCCAACCTAATTCTGGGTTTACGCCCCGACCCAGAGGCTTCGGCTTCACTCCTCTCTCCGTCCGTCGCCGGCTTCGGCCTCCTCTGGTAGAGCCGGCAAAGACCTTACAAGAGGCGAAACCTCACAACTTCACAGCAACGTAAGCCATCGTAAGCCCCTAGCTGTGGAGCGGAGGCAGTAGCGACCGTCTGCGTCTGCGCATGGGCAGAAACTTTTGGGAACCTGTTCTTGTAGGAAAGACCTGCTGGCCTCGTGAGGCGGTGCAGGCACGGCTGCCGCTGGCGCTGTCGGGGGAACACCTCGAAAGCGCCGGAAACGTTTGAGCTGCTTGGGATCGGTGCATGTCCGGTGGGTGGCATGCTTCTTCCGTGTAAAACTGTCGACACCTCATACTCATATTGACTGCCGATATCTTGTGTTTTCGTACGCGCACTGAACCTCAGGGCGCGGACCGTGGAAGCAGAAGGACAGAGAGAGATGTCGAATTTTTGCTTCTCTAGATGTCAGCAGCCGTCGCGTTCATGGTCTTTGCTTTGAAAAGCCGCTTCTACATGTGAAATCTGCTTCCTAATCTAAGCCAAGTGCCAGCGCCGGCATCTGCACCCGAGCTCATCTCTATCCAGCCTGGGGCCTCGGAGCATCGCAGGGAAAGTATTCTGCGCTGCCAAATACACTCGATGGCCGCAAGATGCCGACTGCATTGGAAGCTGCGTCATGCTTTGCGCAACTGATGCCAGCACTGCTTGGCCAAGCAACGACTTTCTACAAGGTCAATCTGCTTTTAGCCTTGTCTCTACCCAGGTAGCCAATGGCACCGCTAAGCTCAGATAAATAGCACCAAAAAACACGATCTAGCATCTGAACGAGGGGTCAAGGGTGTTCATGCGTATACTTGCGTTCATGCCAGATTCGGCATTGCCGTGCGGTGTGATTCTTAATGGCTCATGAAGCCTCACTATTCGAGCCTGACACGCGCGGTGCTGCAACGGTTCAGGCCAGAAGCAGCTTTGACCCACTGCATGCCGGGAGATCCTTCCGATTAGGCCGAGTCAGAGCAAGACCTTCTTTTGACAGTTGGACCCTCTGGGAATTCCTAATCACAGCCTTCCAGCTTGTAGGGCAGCCTGTCGCCTTGACATGGCAAAGCCTTGCCACGACCAGATCCATTTCTGCACGTTGCCGTAACACTGAATGTTGGCAGGTACAGACTGTTGACCGCGATGTTGTAATTGAACATTTCAGCCCCAGTTGGTTCCACGCATTTTGCTGGTGCGCAGCCACCCAGGGTGTACGGAAGACTCACTGCGCTGCACTTACCGACAGAGGCTTTGCCGGTGTAGCCGTCCGCACAGACTGCATGCGCAGTGAAGTCGTCAAACAACAAGGACTTCTCAAACCTTAGCGGAGCCGCACATGCAGCCGGAATCGCACCATAGAACAAAAGCCACTAGAAACGCCAGGGCACACGACGTAACCATCCTCGGAGGTGCGCTTGGGAGAGCTGCACATGGAGGGGCAGCCCTCCAGTACAAAAGGCGCTCCTTCTTTGGAACAGGCCTTGGACCTTCCAGTTCCGACACCGTTCTTGCACTTGGCCACAACACTGAATGACGGCACCTCCACTGATAAAACCGTCAAGTCATACGCCGCCGCATTGCTCGGCTCGGCACACTTCGCCGGTGAGCAGCCGCTGAGGGAGTACGGCTCGTTCGGTGCTGCGCACTTGGCCACAGCCGCCACGCCTGTGTAGCCATCTGCACAGACTGCGTGGGCCTCGAAGTCGCTCATCAGCAAGGACTTCTCCAACCTTAACTGAACTACTCGGGGCCAATCGTGACTCTGCTACTTCCTGCTTTAGGTGACACTGCTTGCATTCAGGCCTTGCTCAAAACCGGTGGAAAGGGGCAAACAAAACTGAGAGCTCCCCTTGGCCAGGCATGCTGCAAAGTAACACCGTGTACCCGTGCTCGACGGTTTTCTTCGGAGAGATACATAAAGACGGACAGCCCTCCAGTACAAAAGGCTGTCCATCTTCGGTACATGCCCTGGCCTTGGCAGTTCCAACGCCGTTCTTGCAGTTGGCCACGATGTTGAACGATGGCATTTCCGCAGAATGTACTGTCAGAGCGTATGCAGCCTTGTCTGCAGCACTTGGCTCAGCACATGTCACGGGTGAGCATCCCGTCAAGATGTACGGCTCGTTAGCAGCTCCGCACTTGCCTACTGTCGCGGTGCCCTTGTATCCATCAGCACAACTGGCGGACACTGAGAATTCGTTCATCACCAGCTTTTCCTCGAACCTTGAGTCAAGGTTTCTCAAAGCTGGAAGCCAAGCAGTACTTCAGACTAAGTCTCTTAGTATCAGCGCGGGACAAGCCACACCACATAGCCAGCCTCCGCAGCTTTCTTGGGCGAGGCACAAGCATCCATACAGCCTTCGAGCTCGAATGGGTCGCCATCTTTGTGGCACTCTTTCACTTTGGCGGTTCCAAAGCCATGCTTGCATTTGGCAGTCACGCGGAAGAATGGCCGGGACAGCGAGTGGATGTCGACTTCATAGTTGGCCTGGTCGACGACACTTGGCTCAACGCAACTCTCCGCGCTGCATCCAGTGAGCAAGTACGGCTGCTGCGTTGTGTCGCATGCTTTGACCTCCGGCGTGCCCTTGTAGCCGACGGCACAAGTGGCTCGAACATCAAAAGTGTGAGGCATTCTGGAGCCTTCGTACCTTAGACTTTGATCTCCCTCAACTTACCAAATGCCCCAGCTGCAACCGTCGGGTTCTGGCTCATCGCACTATGCAAAGCTGGAAACAATCGTGGTGCATTCTGCAGACGAGGTACACTACATAGCCATGATCGGCCAGGTTAGCAGGTGATGTGCATTCACCCATGTAGCAGCCCTCAACTGTGTAGGGTTCACCGTCCTTTGTGCACTCTTTGGCCTTTCCAAACCCAATGCCAGATTTGCATCTGACAGAGACGCTGAAGCTTGGCCGCTGCAGCGAATGGACTTTCAGCTCGTAGCCTTCCGTCTCCGTCGAGCTGGGCTCAGTACAAGCTTCAGGCTCGCAGCCGGTGAGAGAGTACGGTGCATCTGCATCCTTGCAGGCAGACACGGATGCCGTGCCTCTGTAGCCGGCAGCACATGACGCGGTCACATGGAAGCTGTGCGGCATCTTGGAACCTTCGTACCTTATGTTGCAGAATCTCTCATGCAGGCGATGCTATGACAGCAATGCAGCCGTAAGACCCAGAACCATGCCCAATCAATCTCTTGGAGACCTGCTGGAGACTTCACTCACGAAATCTCGTGGCGAAACCACCTGTTCACAAAACCTTCCTGACAAGCGTGAGACTGGCTTCACAAACACCATCTCTCAGTGGCAACCGCTATGTGTGCTGATACAGAAGGGCAACACCGCTATTGGTACGAGTAGCATTTTCTGACCCTGCACCATCGGACCTCCGTTTCTCCTGCCCTGTGTCCTTAAAACGGTTGAATGCACCAAAGCTGCTGAAGCTAAACACAGCATGCAAACAGACTTGGAAACCGCTGATTTTGATGATGCTGGCCACTGGCCGGGTCATGTTTACGTATGGAACTAAATCGACCTAGCTGCACCTAGCTAGTTTTTATATTTTATATACTATGTACGTACACATATGGAAACTGTGACAGTGCATGGTAGGTAGTGCCATCTCACAGTTCCCGGCAACTTGGCATGACCAATTAGTCTCGCACTGTTGGTAGTATGGGGGACAGTGTGCTCGTGTTGAACTGATGCTGTTGCAGGAAAGCTGCACGACATAGCCTTGCGCCGCATTGCCGACCGGCGATGTGCACTGACCGATGTAGCAGCCCTCGAGCGTGTAAGGCTCGCCATCTTTTGTGCACACCTTGGCCCTGCCATGTCCGATTCCGCTGCTGCACTTCACAGACACGCTGAAGCTGGGCCGGTCTATCGAAAAGGCTTTGAGCTCGTACCCCTTCCCGTCTGAAGGCGGTGCACATGTCTCTGGCACACAGCCCGTGAGTGAATACGGAGTGCCAGCAGTTTTGCATCTGGAGACGGAAGCAATGCCCTTGTAGTCCGATGCGCATTTCGCAGTCACGTTGAAGCTGTGAGCCATCTTGGAGGCCTCATACCTCAGCTTTCTTCTTGCTTCCCTGCCGAAACGACAACAAGGACACCAAAACCCTTGGCCCTACACCCACGACAGGATAAACTTCGTGAGAGTCTGGATCCCTTGAGCGACTTCACAAGATTTGAGCAAGTCGCACGACATAACCTCCATCCACTGCATGAACCGGAGAGGTACACTGTGCCTTCGCGCTTCTCCGCAATCTTCCCTTGAGCGCCAGCGCCGGCGCCAAGAGCACAAGGAAGAATGCAAACTTCCTCCAGACGCCAGGAGATTAGTCACGCTTGCACATTAACATCGTTTCGAACATAGTATACCCTAATGCAACTTAGGTGCATTGTGGCAGCCGCTGGAAACGGCCAGCGCCACGCAGATCAAGCTAAGCACATTGCCAGTTTGGCAACCTTGGGCAAAAAAACGTGCACTAGAGCTAGAGAGAGAGAGAGAGAGCGCGAGAGAGTTCTTTCACCGACATGGGTTCCGGACCCCATGTGGGGCGTGGACCAGCGTACATTGCGCTGCCCCTGACGTGAGGATGAGCCGAGACAGCCATGGAACAGATGGAGACACATATTCCCCGGATGATTCTGATCTTGCCGTCCACGCAACCATGCAACCAACAGTACTCAGGATTTCCACCTCGCAAGCGGTGTTCGCTCGCAGGCCAGATGCTTACATTCCAGGCCACCGGCGGTCGAGAAGCCCCAGAGCTCAGACTCTGTGGCATAGTTTGTACATTGCCAAAAAATCACCCGAGAATGACTTCAGGACTCCATGCCCAAAGCCATGCCTGCCGAAGACAGATGCAGCATCGTGCGATACTTACAGGCTTCCACGGAGCTTAGAATCTAGGGCCTGTATGTCGAACACTGCAAGTTGAAGAACAGAAATCTAGGGATCACCGGATCACGGAAAACCATAAGCCTCTCAGTACAACTACACAGAAAAGCTTTCCCGGCACATCTTGAGAACACTCCGGTGCCTAGATAAGCCCGCACCGTCAGGTCGCCCGTTGCTTCGTGCAGGCCTTGGTGCATCGCTTGGGGCTTTGAGCCACCTTGCACGACGAGCTTTCAGCTGGGTTGAGAAGATGGAGAACCTTGACAGTGGTGGAGAGTACGAAATCAGTCCTTGACCCAATTTATCCTTTCCTGCTTGCGAAAGCGCACGTTGGAAACGTCAGCGGAGTCATATCTCGCAACAGCCAAACAAGGGTTACGAACATATTCAACGGCTATGTCGATCAAGCATGCAGCCTCTAGACTCCAAACTCCCTCTTGTCCCAAGCAAATCTCGAGCCTCGGGCCTTTGCTTGGAAACTGGATACAGGCACAAAGATTTATGCCACAAGGCCAGGAAGCAGAAGCTGCAGCCGGACTTCATGAAATGAGTAGCTGAACTTCCCGACCCTGGAACACGCTCCAAACCTGGTCTGGTAAAAACGTCCTCTTCCGTAGTCCAAGGGCCCCGACTCTGCAGCGCTGGTGCCTGCCTGGCCCAGTCGCGCACCTCGGGTTGCGAAGCCAAGTTGGCCATGCACCTGGCTGCTTTAGTGAGGCTGAGCGTTCCGAGGAAGGAACGACTTGCACACATTCAACATGTCGGCTGAGCGTCTCGAGTTTAGAGGGGTGAGGACACAGTGACGTCAAATTCAGGTTATGGACTTTGTGTTGACCCAGACTTGGTTCCTCTTCGAAGGCGTTGGGTTTTGGTACATGTCTGTCCGCCTGGTGCCCTCAAAGGACCTCAGGATGGTGTTGCAGGAGTCCAGTCGCAGAGCCCAAGAGCGGAGTTGATCTAGGTTGCACTGTTGAGACCCAAGGTTCCAAGACAGTACCAACAAAGCAGTCTCTCGCTTCCCCACATTTAGATTTGTTTACAATGGCTACCAGTGACCTTCTAGTACTCTTAGCAAAAGGAAAGCACGGCGCGATCGGACATGTCTTTTTGCCGTGAAGCGAAGGAATCAGGCTCAGTGGGCCCACTTGGGGCGAAAAGGTGCAGCGGAGAAAAGCTTCAGACTCATGTGCCAAGGAGACAAGCAAATGCATGCGCAAGTTTCACACTGCTATAATTCTCTTTTGGCTCATGAGTCTTGCTGCTTTAAGGTAACCTTCGGTTGCTGGAGCCAGTCGTGCATCGTCTGCTGCAACTCTTTAGAGTGTTTGGTCAGTCCGTCAGCAAACATAAGCTGCGTCGGGACCCAGTGGAAGGAGCTGCCTGGCACGACTTCCTGGATCGCACGTATGTTCACCAAGGAGCGCTTGTCGCTCAAGTTCGGACTGTCCGAAACGACGCAGTCGTAGAGGGACTTTGCGTCTGTAACAGCAAGCTGGCTCAGTCGAGGTTTAACCTTGTGGGCCGCAACGTTGCAAAGGATCTCGCTGAGAAAGAGGTTGATGTAGACACCTCGGTCGCAGCCTTCGTCGGCGGCTGAAGCTTCTGCCGCCAGGGTTGAGCGGCACACTCGCTGCGAACGGCTCGAGCGCCAATCCAAGAGCATTGCTTCTGCGGGCTTCTCCAGCACGTGGGGTGCGCACAAGAGCACCAGGACGCCGCACTGAGAACGGCAGTTCTCGGCGTTTGCCCAACTTGCGTCACTGAGGGAAAGAAGGACGCTGCTTGTGTTCACGGGCACGTCCGGGATGATGAAGCCATTGTCCTTGGTGGCGGAGGCGAAGTTCACTGCCTCGTAGAGAGCCTTGAGGTCGGCGAGGGTTGTAGCGCCGCCGTGGTTCGAAAGGCTGTTCACCGCTGAGAGTTCTGGGCGGCTCTGTCCGGAAACCCACTGAAGGCAGCCAGTAACGCTGCGGAACTCCGCGCGCTGCTCTGCTGTAAGTGTGGAGCTTAAGTCGGCTCCACGAGGCACCTTCCCGGAGGTCATGCCGCCGATGAACTCCTTCTGGCAGACGTGAAGGTAGTGTCGGCCATTTGCCTTCTGCTTCAAGGTGATCTGCTTCCCCTTGAAGGTCACCGCCTTGCCAACTTCGAAGTCCTGCAGGGAACCCCACTTAAAGGCTTCCTTGACCTCGTCGAGGTTGTAGTCGGAGCGGTAGGCGCCGAGGAAGTCGTCGACGTAGACGATGATAGTCGAAAGCAGATGTCCTTGAGGGCAGAACTTCGGGAAAACCATCTTGTCGAAGGAGTGCTGCCTGTAGTTAAGGTCGGTCAGCCGCTTGATGACCGTGAGGGACCACAAGCGGGGCGCGTTGCTGAGGCCGTACACGTTGGTGCAAACGAGGTACAAGGGCCCTTCCAGCACGAAGTCAAAGCAGTCACTCCGTCCTTCGGAGGGAGAAGGTAGAGCGGGAGCTCTCGCTCTGCGTCTGACAGGTCTCCTTGAAGGAAAGCCGTCGAGGCGTCCCCGGCCCAGCCAAACCACTTTTTGATTGAGTCGGCGAACTCGGAGTTACTCCCGGAGGTCAAGATGATGAACAGGACGTGCTCCGAGGTCCGGTTCGGCGTGGCACATTCGCGGTTCAGCCTGTAGATGTCCGGGTCGCGGTGGCCCAAAGCGACCACTCTGCACTTGGCCGCCAGCTGGCCTAGGCCCTTGTTCTTGTCCCGGAAGCAGCTGCGGGTCCTGAGGACCCTTTTTGCCAGCACCTTGTCTCGAAGTACTGACTGCGCCTCGGTGTGGCTCAGGGGTTTGACGGAGCCCCATTCGAGCCAGCTCTTTGCCTCCTTCTCGGTGGCCGCGACGTACGCCTTGATGTCGGCGGGGTCCATGTCGAGGATCTGTCTCCAGGGAATCTCGCGGTCGAGCGCCTTGGCTTCGGCGCGACTCATGCCGCGCTCCTTCGTTGACGGCGCAACGTCACTCCAGTCGCTGTCGCTGGTGTCGCTGTCGGCGGCCTGCTTGTCGAGGTTCTGGACGTCGTCGAGGCGGTGCTTGGAGTTGAGGCAAGCTTTGTAGCAGCGCTCCTCCTTAGGGCCGTAACCTTCAGTCAGCTCGTTGCCGGGAGTGCAATGGTAAAGCTCGAAAGAAGGTGGTCAGGGCCTCGAAAGGGCGTTTGGCCGGCAGCAAGCTTGGCTGGCCTCCTTCCTGTGCCGAAGGCTCGCTGGTAACAGGCGTCGTTGGAGGCCGTGCTGAGGACGTGCTGTCTGCTGAAGCTGCTTCTTGGCCTGGTGCTCCCCCAGAAGAAGCCGCCAAAGGAGTTGACCCTGTGGTTGAACGTCCTCGTGCTCCGGTTGTTGTAGAGAAGAGCTGCTCCAACTCGGCTGGTTGTAGTGGTTCAGGCTCTGCCTCGGACTCGTAAGCTGCCGAAGAAAAAGGTGCAGACTCCCAACCTGGTTCCAAGGGTGTCTCTGGTACTGGTACCTCAGGGACAGGTGGTTCAGGAAGTTCTTCTGGTAGCTGCGCTGGTTCCTGTCGTTCTTCGGCTCGTGTCTGAGAACCGTCTGGGACAGGTGGTTCCGGAAGTTCTTGTGGTAGCTGCGCTGGTGGTTCCTGTAGTTCTTCGGCTCGTGTGTCCGCCACGGGTCTCGCCGGTGGCGCTGGTGAGCGGCTCCTGGGCGTCCTCGGCGCAGAAGTGCCCCGTGGGGTGCGTGGAATCGAAGCTCCACGCCTTGCTCCAGCTGAAGGGTCTCCCAGTCTTGCCACGTTCCGCACGAAGGTGTTCTGGACGGTGGGCCGGTACACTAAGTTCTGCACTGTCTGGTCCACGTCCAGCGTAACTTGAGAAGTCTCCACGGGAGGCGGCGTACTCGAAGAAGCCGCCGCTGCAGGAAGTGAAGAAGCCGAAGTCAAAGCCGCTGCCATCTCCATGTCCTTTCCTGCCAGGGCGTCCAGGTCCGGCATCTCGGCGTCATCCGCCTGTTGTCGTTGGTCTGGCGCGGGTCCGGTCTCGTCTGTCCAAAGGGCCTGGTCGAGGGTCTGCGAAGCGTCCTTGAGTGCCGCAACGTCGGGCTCGGTTGGCAGCCAAGCCTCGAAACCGGTCGCTGCCCTGAGCTGTTCCACTGCGACCAGTGCCGTGGTGGTGCCGGATCGGACCCAGGCCATTTTCCCAGGGGAGGCTGGATCCCAAGAGAGGAATCGAGCGGTGATCCATCCTCCTCTTTTCTTCAGCCCTTTCTTTCGCCAGCGCCAGAAAGAGCAGGCCTGTCCAGGCTGAAGCTGGGGCACCTTGGTGTCACGCGTCTTGCGAAGGATGGCCCGCCGCATGCTTTGTCGCACATTGAGATCATAAAGAGTTTTCAGAGTTTCCAATCTAATGATCTCTGCGGTTGCCGCCGGGTCATCCGTGGGAGTAGCCGTCAGCACGTTGAAATCGCTAAGCAAGCCTCCTGGGAGTCGTGGCAAAGCGGACCTTCCCCGGCTCAGCGTCATACTGTTCACTGCGTGCAGCGCCGGGGCCAGGAGCAACTTGATATCTGTCACGCTGGTGGCGGCGAAGGTGTCCACGAGCTTCTCCATCACCGTGCGAAGGAAAGCGTTCTGGCGCTCCACGTGGCCAATCTGCCAATGTGCTTCGGCCGCGCAGTAGTCCACCATCACGCCGCGGGAGCGCAACCGCTCCTGAAAGGCACCTTGAAAAGTGGTGTCAGGGTCCAGGGCGATCTGGGTCATGAGGCCGAAGGGCTTAAGCCAGATGTTGTCCAGCACGTCGTAGGCGTCCTGGGGCTCGCGGCTGCGAAGGAAGCCGGCCTGATGAACCCTTGTGGCCACATCCACGGCTCCAAGAATCATGCAGCTGCGGCCTTGGAGGTCTCTCAGGTAGAAAATGTCAACCTCCACCCGGTCGCCGAACTGGAAGGCGTTGGTTGTTGCAGTCGCGGGTCGTGGTGCTTGAGGTCCTTTGAGTCTTTCGCACGTGCTGCACTTCAGCTTCCGGATCGCCTCGATGAACAAGCTGCTGGGGGAGCCGGAAGCCGTGGCCATGCGAATGAGCTCCTGAGCTGTCGGGTGCCCCAAGTTGATGTGGGCACGAGCAATCGACCGGCGAACTTCCACTGGCACCTGAGGAGAGAGGTCGGGGAAGGAGACGTCGGTCGGAAGGCCAGGTACAGGGGCCTGTGGTTCGAGTGGCCGGTCCTGCAGCTCATCGGCAATGAGGTGGCCGTACACCAAGATGCCGCACCTCACCGGCTTGGTGAACCTTTGCTTGGGGTGCCGAACCAGCCTCAGGTCCTCAGTCTCCACCGCCTTGCTGCCGTCGGGTGTACGGGATGTCCTGTGGCAACCTGCGCTGCGAGGGTGTCTGCACGGCCTGGATCTTCTCAAGCTTCATGCGAAAAAGCTCCGAAATCCTTCGTCCCGCCTCGGAGGAAGGGTCGATGTAGTAGGGGCGCGTGCCCGGGTTGCCAAAAGAACGGCTCAGCATCTCGGCAATATCGTCCCACTCCTCCAGTCGAGAAACCGGGCTCTGGTAAGTCACGAACGCCTGGAAAATGCCAAACCGTGCGGGGTCCTTGCCGCACACGTAGTCCCGAATCATGTAAAGGAAGGCGTCCCGGTGGTGCACAAAGTCCGGGGTGTAGCCGTGGTCGTCTTTCCCAAACCAAGAAGAAGCCCCCGGGATAGTCGTAGCAAGGGTCGTGGCCGCACGGCCGTGCCCGAAGGTGGTGCAGTTCATCTCAAAGGAAGAAGCCACACCTTGAAGACCTTGCCCGGAGGGGCCGATCACCAGTGACGCCCGTCCTGCGTCCATCTGTTCCTGCATCATCTCGAAGAGGAAGCCGTCCTCGAAGTCGTAAAGGTGGTGGTCGAGGAGCGAAACACAAAGAACGTGTGGCCGAAGCCGTCGTAGTGCTCGTAGTGCTTGTCGTCGTGAAGCCGGTCCGCGAGGGAGGTCGTTGGTCAGCACGGCCGGCAACAAAGTCGAGGAGAGCTTCAGCTCCGCCGCGTCGCCGCAAAGGTCAAAGCCGAAGTCGTGGATCACCAGGAGGTCCACCGTGTGAGGGGGTCGTGCTGCCGTAGAAGGTTGTCCTTGGTACATATCCACCTCGCTCTCCAGGATGCGCGCTGACCGGGCCCAGTCTCCCTTTAATCGTCGACGTGTGCCCAGTCGAAGTCCAGGTCCGTGTCGTCCTGGAGAAGGCGCCATGGGTCCACGTCCATCTCGCTGCTGCTGCTCGGCCGGTTCCGTCGGGAAGCGCGCCTCGGTGGTGCCGAGAAGGTCTTGGGCGATGCCGCGTTCAAGGAGGCCCGGGTCGAAGGTTTGCGGGTTGCCGCCGAAGACACCGAGCCCCGAGGTACAGTATTGGAGGAAGACGGCAAGGGAGGCTGCGAACTTAAAAGCTTGCAGTCGAAGTCCTTGTCGGGGTGTTCTTCCCAGACTCGGTGCTCCTGGTTCCACCTCCAACGCTTCAGGCATCTCTTGCACCGGGCGAATTTCCCGTACGCGTTCCCATACCTTGTGTACTCCGGGCGCTTGCGGCTCGAGGGCGGATTCGCGAACTGGTTGTCCAGGATCGGCGGCACGGCCTCGTAGACGGAGTCCGGAAGCATGCCGAGGCGAACCGCCGTGGTCAGCGTCACGAAGAAGTTCTTCTTGAAGTCGAGGAGGGCCGCCACGTACCTCCGCCACTTGCGCAACCATTGCGGGGGAGTCGCCAGCTGAGTCGTCAGCCCAGGCATGTGACGCGGGTGTTGCGGAAGGAGAGGGCAAAGTCGCCAAATCACCTTGGACTACAAGCTCCGGAGGGGGATCGTTCCAATCAACACTGCTTTGCAAACTGTGCCATGACTGCATGCTGCCACTGAACTGCACAATGCTCACTGTCAGGTGCCCGTGGATCCTAAGGAGGGGCACCGTCACATGCAAAGCGGTAAACGTCACAAGGTTGTTCGGCAAATCAAGAACCATACCCAGAGCATCAAGAAGCCTATTGGAAGCCAGCAAAGGAATTTCTACTTCGAGGGCGCCGGCTCCGATGAGGAGGTCCACACCTCCAATCCCAACGGGAAGGTAAGCTCGCTGCTTCGCCTTGAGCGGAGGCCCCGAGCCGAACTGGAAAACGTCCTGCAGAGGAGCGCTATGCCACTGCAGTGCCTGTTCATCCAAAAGCGCAGCCTGTTCAGCAAGCCAGCGTGTCCCGCAGCATGTGCGCTGGCACGCGGTGTCAAGAATCATCATGCCGCGGAAGCTTGGCTCGTGCATGCTGCGGGCCTGAACACCGAAAACCACGTTCACCTGAAACATCTTGCCGTAGTGCTTGTTGGCGGGCTGGTCCGTCACCTCCAGGGCCCCGAAGTCCTTGACAAAGAAGGCCTGGTGGGATCGCCGATCCTTGTTCCCGCCGGTGCCGCCAGGGGTTGCCGAAGACGAAGAAGAAGAGGGCCGCTGGGAGGAGGTCGTCATAGGACACTCGGGGTCTCCTTTCCAGTGGCCGCGCTCCCCACAGGCGGCACAATGTGTGACCCGCTTTTGGGCCGCCACGTCCTTGCCAGCGCCTTTGCCATCTCGGCCGTCCCGCTGGCCTTTCCCGTCACGAGGTCCACCGCTGAACTTCCGCCCGAGCTTAAGGGAACTGAGCTTCTTGGCCGTGACCGTGAGAACGTCCAGCGCCTCGGTGATCGGGTCCGCGCTCTCGTCCGGCTCGTTGTCGAGGAAGTCGTCGTTGTCGGGGGCGTCGGCGGCGTCATCGGCCTGGTGGTCGTCGCGCTCGTCCTGCGACTCCTCCTCGGGGATCTCCTCCAGGGCCGCCTCCTCGACCTGGTCGGTCTTGTACACTCTGCGCGGGCCGCCCCTGCCAGGGTAGCCTTTGGGGCCGTGCCCGTGCGAAGTCGAGGAAGAAGCCGCCGAAGTAGAGCCGGGCTTTCCTTTGCCATCGCCTTTGCGGGGAATCGGCTGTCCGTCCCGGCCGCACACCGGAGGCGGAGCACGAAACTCCGGCGGCTGCCAACGAGTATCAGCCGCTGGTCCTGGGGCGAAAGCCTTGCCCGCTCAAGCAAGTGATTGCCCCGGCTGTCGTTGTCGTACATCTGGCCGACCTCCACACCAACAGCTCTGAGGTTCCGTTCTGCGCGCCTATAGCGGTTGCTGAAGGAACGGAGCCCCTCGCCTTGCTGCCTCTGGATATTCTCGTACTCGCTCAGGAATTTGCGTTTCTGAAACACAAGTTTTTGTTCCATTGGCGCACGGAGGGTCTCCAGAATGAACTCTATCCCCTTGTCGGAGTTGATCGACTCGATGGGAGCATGTTCCAATTCCGTTTCCGCTTCCCCGGTGAGGCTCGTGTAGAGCATCAACGCTGCCTCGCGCGGTGTCATATATGATGACACCGTATGCGCCACAGAGACACCTTCTTGGCGAACTTGGAATATGCGCGAGGATCTTGCGCATCGTACCGCCAGGTAGCCTCCGCGCCATCTCTCCCCACGTTCTGGTCCCATCCTGCTCTTCCACGTAGTTGCGCTGCCACCGCCTGGGGTAAGGGCCGAGGTGCCGAAGTCTTGCAGCACAGGCCCGGAAGTCCTTGAAGGGTTGGCCGCGGTCTGCGCCATTGTCGTGGCTGGCAAAGTCGAGGGTCGCGGTGGTGAGGTAGGTCCGGAAGAAGGTGGGCTCGCCGGGCAGGAAGTCGTCCTCCTCGGTCGCCTTGGTGGCCGGGGAGGTGCATCATCATCAGCCGTGTCAGGCTCCACAATCGGGTCGAAGGTAGGTGCCTCGGACTCCGGCAGCTCCGAGTTGCCGTCGTAGTCCGGTTCTGGAGGTCCACCGCCAGGCTGCATCGCGACGCGCTGCCGCCGCCTTTCTCGTCTCGAGAGGGCCTTCGAAGGAAGCTGCTGGCCAGGCCCATCTGCTCGAGGTCCGGTGCGGCCTTGGGTCGTCGGTCGCCTGGGCATGAACATCCAGACGCCCTCGTCCGTCTCATGGCGATGGGGGCGGTTGCAGGAGTAGAACTCGGTGCCGTCACAGCCACAGCACAACCAAACTCCATACACATTCCTTTCCCACCTGTCGCCATCGCAACGAAGGCAACGCCACTCGCTTGTAGTAGGTCCCTGGAAGTCGGGGGCTTGCTCTTCCACGAAGTGCTCCACCGGAACGGAGGCCTCATGGGCTGCATCCCTCGCCCCATCGGGGGCGACATCCCCAGCATCAACAGGGAAAGCCTCCTTGCCGGTCTCGTCGTCCGAGTTCATCTTAAAGACATCGGGAACCCTCGGCATAGCGGCTGAAGAAAAGAAACCTCCCGCTCGGTCAGGCTCCGGTGCCAACTTAGCAAAAGGAAAGCACGGCGCGATCGGACATGTCTTTTTGCCGTGAAGCGAACGAATCAGGCTCAGTGGGCCCACTTGGGGCGAAAAGGTGCAGCGGAGAAAAGCTTCAGACTCATGTGCCAAGGAGACAAGCAAATGCATGCGCAAGTTTCACAAGTACATCTTCAATCTTTGGTTGGATTCTGGCGGGAGGCGCCACACCCGGAAAGCACTGCTGTGCAGAAATGAGTGCTACGATGCTGCAACGACACACTCCGTTACCTCTCCCGGCCTGCATGCAGCCCTTTGCAGTGCAACCGGGCTGTGGCTTTCCGCGCCTTCCACGATCTTCTGGCATCTGAAGGCTTGGGCCAGGGTGGTTCTTCATTCCAGCCTCGGACAGCACAGGCTTCCGGCCTGAGCGAAAGTACGAAGCCAGGACGATTGTGCTTGCAGCGATCATGCTCTTGCCCGTTGCCAACACAAATCTCATGATCTTTCGCACGATCATTTGCACCATTAACAAAAGCCGCGGCCAGCTGCGAGAGCGACAGCCGCATGCTAGTGGCGGCAGTAGTAACAATGTTAGGAATAGCAGTAGTAGCAGCATTTGCACTAGCAGTAGCAGTAGCAGTAGTACGTAGTCGTCGGAGTGGTTGCAGCAGTAGCAGCAGCAGCAGCAGCAGCAGTAGTAGTAGTCACTTTGGCATTGGCAGTGCTGATTCTGCGCTAGTAGTAGTGCTGGTAGTAGTGG
>CAJNJA010050320.1:410-25400 GCA_905231915.1 Symbiodinium necroappetens
GAAACTGGACTACGTTGCAGTTTTGAGTCAAATCGAGCTACAAGGTCACTCCCGAATTTTAGAATTGCGATTTACTGAACAGGGTTGTGACGTGAGTTGGAGGCTTTGCCCCAAGAGAGTTTCGTTTTGTTCCAAGTTGGGGCAAGTTCGCGTGCAAGTTGGTTCAAGTTTGCGCCAAAAGCGATTCATTTTTTCCAAGTTTGGGCAACCTCGATCCGCGCCGCGTTCACTTTCCGCTTGTCCTCGCGTACACACGTTCCGCGTGCTTGGAAGGCCATGTGCGCCGCGCATTTATCGTTCACCTATCGTTCACCTATCGCTCACCTGTCGCTCACTGCGCGCATTGGTCGCTCACCCTGACCTATCGCTCACCTATCTATCGCTCACCTATCGCTCACCTATGTCGCTCACCGCATTGGTCACCCTGCGCCGCGCATTTATCGTTCACCTATCGTTCATCTATCGCTCACCTTCGTTCACCCATCGCCTATCGTTCATCTATCGTTCATCTATCGCTCACCTGTCACTCACCGTGCGTATTGGTCGCTCACCCTGCGCCGCGCATTAGTTGTTCACCTATCGCTCACCTATCGCTCACCTGTCGCTCGCTGTCGCCGTGTTTTCGCATCTCCCATTTCAGAAACTCGAACAGAGTGCAGTCTGGTAGAGATGCGGAGTGGAGCGAAGCGGAACGTAGCATCTCTACCAGACTGCACTTAGCCCGCCACCCATTTGCACATCTTGTGCCGCTCTACAAGTCTTCGTCCCCAAAGCGTTTTCGTGTGGCTTCTTGTGGAAGAAGCTTTGTCGTCGCAAATCTTGACACGTGAAAACTGAGAGACCTTGCACAAGGATGTGCAGAGCTAGATGGTGCCTTTGCAGCACTAATTCTTCTTTCCTTGAATCAAATCGTCCGGCCTTTCAAGTTGCCTTTTGCGGCAAGATGCGGTCATGCGGAAGTTGAATGCCGAGTTGGATGCTGGTGTTCTTGCGCAGTGGAGTTGATGTGTTCGACGCGTTTCCATGCTTCAGCCAGGTTTCAACACTACGCACCGCGCAGGATCAGTGCATCGCAATGAAAATGCCGCGATGCCGACAATGCCGACCATAGAAGACTCGATACTGTCTTTCTCTGTCACGTTTAGAGGGCAGAGAACACTTGGTGTTCGTCATGGTAAAGCTGGCTTGATGTGCTTGCAGCACTTGACGCTGACAACAGCAACTCCCGGTCGATAGTGTGTGTTTGCTTTGAATTGGTTTGAGATTGGTCTGGAAAAAGGAAGTGTGTGCATCATAATCAGGGTCAGTTGTTGTTCTTGGCTTTCTTTTGCGCATTCCAGAAAGCTGAACCATCTCCGTCAACTTTTGCCATCAACTTTTGCCAGTTGCTTGTTGCACGGCTTCCACTGTGCTCATCCTCCAAGCATCTTGACAACCATGTTCAGCGAAGGCACATTCATGCCCTTCCAGAGCTCGTCCGAAACAGTGAACAAAAATCTCTTGCGATCGCGGCTGTTAACACGTCTTTGGCATGTTTTTTAGTCGCTTTTCTACCGACAGCAGGTGCTCGTCACACTCTTCACTCCAAGGCACGGGTGTCGTAAGCTGCTTTCATATCCCCAAACCCCACAGTTCGATTCCCTCAGAATTCCGAAATTTCGAAAGTGTCTAAAGTGAAGCTTTGAAGCTCTGGGTTTACGATTTGAGGATCTCTGAGAAGCTTGGCAAAGAGCTAGAGACCCAATGTGTGTAGCATAGGGGGGACTCTTGGGAACAGACGCTTTATGGTGTATCCAAGCCGAATCAACAAAGCCAAGCCTAAAGATCGGTTTGATTCGGGTTCAACTTAGAGTCATCATGGATTCATCCTGGAGTCATTATGGATTCATAATGGATTCATCATGGAGTTATCATGGAGTCATCATGGATTCATCTTGGAGTCATCATGGATTCATCATGGAGTCATCATGGAGTCATCATGGATTCATCATGGAGTCATCATGGATTCATCATGGATCTTGGAGTCGGGGTTTCCCGAGACGTCGGGGGAAAGCCTGAGGCCGTTTCGACCTCTTCGGGATAGAGGACAAAAGCCCGAGGCCGTTTCCCCGGCAAACATCACTGAATAGCAGCTCCTGGAAATTGATCCAAGAGAGGCTCAGCGAGAGCCCGGTTACATCTCTGACGATGCGGATAAGGGGATCGAGGGTGCAGAGGCCAGCAACGACAAGGGTCAGCTCTGGAAAGACCATGATCCTGTGGGCCGCACTCCGATTCGTTACTTCACTGGGGCAGGATCTGCTCTTCGTGACGAAATGGGATCGAAGCGGAGGGTCCTGCCTATGGTTTAGAAGCTCTTCCGAAGACATTCGAGCCACGGCAAAGTTTGTGGACGAGGTCGATAAATCGCCGTCACAATACCTTGGCCAGAGCACGTTGATCCGAGGAATGTTGGTTCTCAAGCAGGTGTCTTCCATGCTCTCGATGAGGAACTGGTCAACAGCTCTGATGACGAGGCTGATGTGGGCATGGTTCTCGGATCCGCCGCTCCCGTCACTCCCGAGATAGTTTCGAAGGCTGGGCCACCGCAGCGTAAGGGTCCACTGGATGTTCTCGTCCCGCATGACGATGATGATGAAATGGACCTTGATGCACTGGAGTCACATGTGCAATCGATGACCAATAAGGCACTTCTGTCTATCCATCGCACATGTACGAGAACGTGAGGTCCCGGCTCCTCCACAGTTGAAGACCTCCCCTCCCAAGACGGGCCCGAGTCGAGCCTGCGCACTCCGATGGACCTGTGCTCGCTGCTCGAGGTAAGCGGACGATCACCACGCGCTAATGAGCTAAAGCTCACTAGGGTTCTTAGGATGAAGACGGCCATCGAGGATCCCAGTCTGGGGAGTGCTACCATCGCTGGGTTGATGGCGGCTACCGATGATACTTTGCTGCCCAGTATCAGCAAGTTTGCCGCCCATACCCTGATCAAGCGCAACGCGGATCCCCGCAACCCGATAAACATGGAGAATGCAGGGATTGAGCCGATGGTCGCAGCTACCTCTACACGACTTGGGAGAACTCAGCCTATGAGAAGGTGCAGGCGCAGGACCGTGCTCCCTCGCCAGCAAGCGAGGGCACCGAAGCGATTCATCCTGAGTATGGAGCTGCTGTCCGTACCGCATCTGAGCAGCCCAAGAAAGCTCAGCGGATGGAGCCCTGGCGTCCCGTCCCGAGCTCGGGGGCAAGCCCATCTCGGCCGCTGACGCCGCTGAAAGACGCGGCAGGTTTGTTGGAGCACCGGAGCACCAGCACCAGACCGATGAATCCTCCTACGCCCTACGCCCCCTACGGGGCTACGGGCTTGAACGACGATCGCTCGTCGATACGTGAAAAGGGAAATCCAAGGGCAAGCCCCAAAGGAGAGAAGGGCCAAGGCGGTCAAGGTGGATTCGATAAAGGAAGAGGCAAGGGAAAAGGTTTGAAAGGCGATCGAACACATAGGCCCCCAGCTCGGCGAGACGATCAACGGCGCCGAAAGTAGAGCGTAGCCGATCGAAATAAATAGCGTTGACGCATGGTGTCTTTTCGAGTGGATCCGGGTGAGGCTTCACGTGCTTTGTTGACCCGACCTAGAGTCAATGTTCGTGTCGGCTCTGATGGTGAAGCGGCGATCAGATACCATTTCCGTCACTTTCCTCAGCAGTGCTGCTTTGTCCGAGTCCTAGCGGAAGCTGAGAAGACCCACAGGGGTGCAATGGCTGGCCATGGTATTTTCTTCATGGGTCTATCTCTTTTCACCGAGACTCGATGCTGCCGAGCTGCTGCTCTGAGCACGTCGATCAAAAGAGCATAACCCGACCAACGATTACACAGACCTGTCCGGTACATCCCGATATTGTGCATCGTTACAGTTCTGAAAACGCAGAGGCTGCGAATGTACAGTGTGAAACATAGGCCTGATCAAGCACCACGAATGGACCCATGTCTAAAGGTCTCTTTGCTTCAAGTTAGCTTCCGGAAAAGGCATGGCTCGACTTACGATCAGATCAGAGCTGTGTGACACTTTAAACTCTGCATTTCTCACGCGTGGAGCTCGCGTCGAGGGGTTGTGATTTGTCACCGACTTGCGTACATGTACGTGCAGCGTGGTTGCTTATACGTCTCATGCCAACTTTGTCTCACTTGCAGTTTGATTGCTCAAGACTTGCCTCGCGCAACGTTCTCCAAAAAGGCCACTAGTGCGTAGGGTCGCCCTAGCTTTGTCTCCTAGTTGTGCAGTTAACCTAACGGTGCTATGTTCTGACTGGACCTAAAGCTTTGCCTTGCTTCTGCAGTCGCCTTGCTTGCTGGGTATACGATTGGTTGGGCCCTGGTTTGTGACCCAGAGTTAAGTGGATTCTTTTGTTTTCCACACAATGGTTCCTTGAGAAAATTTCACCCGCCCGCCCAGTCCCCTTTTTGGTGTTGCTTTTCCCTTCGGGCAGGTCGCCCCAAATGTTCAATTTGGGTAATTGACCCTGATTTCATGTCATCGGTTATTTGTTTATTTTGTTTTTCCGCCCGGAGCATATGCAGAAAGGGTCGGAGACATCTGAGTGAATCCCTTTTGAAAAACGAAAGATGACCGAGCGCTTGCTTTCAGTTATGTTTATCCGTTTATCCATAATATGATTAGTATATATTATATTAGTATCATCCATTGGATTGTTTTGAAGACATAAAATGTTGTACTTCGCGTTCGGTTTTGATCAAACAAGTGATGTGTATTTTTTACGGTCGCCCTTTCAGGTGTCGGTCTTGTGCTGCGATTTCAGATTTATCTTTTAAATTCAGAACCCAATCTGACCGATTTTTGTGCTGCATTTACATTGTGTGGTCCATGCAGGATAGGGGAACATAGCGCATCGTGGCAGTGAGCGATTGCTAACCCAAGGGCCCACCGCATAAGACTATCATAGTGGGTCGTGGAGTGTTGTTCGCGCCAGTCTTGCTCGAACGTCCAAGACCCGAATGTTGAGGGTTCAGTGTTCACGGCGTCATTGCCATACGAGACACAAATATTCGCGCACGTGCAGCCGAACATCAAAGCCTTGAGTGAACATCAGTGAGTGAAATCGAACACAACCCAGCAAGCAGGTGGTCTTGTTGCCTTCTCGTGTTGGCCTCACGCCAGGTGACATTTGAATGGGAGTCCGCATGTGGCTTGCGGGGTTTGCACACAAGGAAATCTTGCAATGACACGTGACGAGCTTGATAATTCTTGCCTCCTTCGATACGTTTTGTTAGCAGGTGCCGGCATTATGGACAGCCCGCCGCCACAGAGAAAGGCCCCCGGAGCTGTTTCGACATGCAACAAATTTTGCAAATATACGCATGATCATGTGGGGTGTACGTTTGAGGGTTTGAGGAAAGTTGCCACGTTTGAAGGTTGCAAAATTGTTGGACATGTGAGCCTGTCGGGTTTCCGTGCCCCTGAGGCGGCTGGCTTCGTCCCTCCACCGGGCCTGGGCTCCCCCATGCAGGTTGGGGCTGCCTTAGTAGAAGCTCGTGTAGGTTGATGGGTTCGACAGGAGCCAGAAGCCATGCAACGACGCCCAGAGGCCATCCTGGGCCTTGTAGATGTGGAGTTGACTGTGCCAAAGCCGTCCAAGGACATGGCTGGCGCAAATGTGCCCGGAAGAGGGCTGGACCAGGCTCGGCGCGTTTTGCTGGCCATGGGCATGCGTGAAACATTTTGCAGCATTGAAGGTTGTATTCTGGTTAGATCTGTGGAGCTAGTCAAGAACCCGCATGACATCGTATGACCGTTTTGTGGATAGGGAGGCCATCATGTTCGTCAAATTTTCAGAAGACGATATCTGAGACTGGCGGCAGGCTATGGCCGACTACGCTTTCCAACACTATCAGAGCTGGACCGACCACATCTGTGAGTGTAGTGTCTTACTGGCACTCTTCGATTTGACCTTGCCGCAAGGTTTTCTTTAACCACAACTTTGCAAGACTAGCTCTGCAGAAACGGAATTTCAGTCCTGCCAGCGGGGTGGAGTTGCCTCTGTCCCTTAGGCTTGTTCCAGAGGGTCTTTGACAGATTTCACATGTCGTACGAGGAGTCCACCCAATGCAGGCAAGGGATCGGTCGTGGCCTCAGGGATGATGTGTTGTGCACGTTAGTAACGCGAGGACCGGATTTAGATGCTTCGAGCAAAACCGTAGAAGGTTTTCTGGTGAAGTCTACAGCTTGTTCCCCAAGCCTGCCACAGGCTGGCTACGGGAACAGAGCCATGCAGTTACCTCAGAGAGCCCCTCCTTGTTCGTGGACGTCCTTAGCTTCAAACGGGCCCGGCATTCTGTTTAAGGCCCGCCGGCCCTTCTCGTGCACCAGGGGCCCACCTTGCCAGGGGCCAAAGTGGGACAACGGGCCTCCGAGCCCCTCCGAGCCCCTCCGAGCCCCGAGACTCGACTCCGTCTCGAGGCACCCCAGCCTGGCGCTGGGATGCCTGGCTCAGCGGGCTCAGGCTGGCAACCAGGGCTCCAAAGCACTGCTACTGCTGGGCATGTCGTCGGAGGAAAGGGCAGTGCCGTGGCACAATCCGCCTTGCAGTCTCTGCAGATGTTCCAGGCACGGCAACTTGGAAGACCAGTTGCTTTCCCGCCAAAGATCTCTGTTTTTGGCACCGTTCCGTCTGTAAGCGTTTACCTCAGGGCTCTGATGGCCGTGGGGCTGGAGCCTTGGGGTGCGACGGCGGGGGGGTGAGGGGAAGGAGTTGTGGAATGCCCAGGCGGAGGAGACCTCTGCGATGCAGTGCCGCGCCAAGCTGCCATCGGCGGGGGACCGGCGGGGCGGGTTTGAGTGATGTTTTTTGCTGAGGCGAGCGGCAGCGGAGCAGTTACAAAAGCAGAGGCCGGCCGTTGATGTCGGAGCAGAGCTTCGCACACACCCCCCATGCGGCGGCAGGATGGCGGAAGCCCGCAACGACCCGGATGCACAGTGACCTGGCAACAAGTTGCCCTGGGATCAACGCTGTGTTTTGGCGGAAATTCCATTTTGATCTTCGGTTTGATTCTGAGGCGCTCAGCAGCCGAAAATGCAGCGCTGGAAAATGCGAGGAGGCTGCATGTTGCAACCGGAGAGCAGCGACAGGACTCTGTCTTTAACCAGGTGAGGTTTGACAGTTCTTTGTGCAGTGCGAGGTTAAAAAATTCTCCACTGGTCCAAGATTTGGCGTCGAGAAACGCCTGACTCTCAGTGTCGCTCACGGTGTGGAGATGCCTTGGAAGCTGTTAAGTTCCACTTAGGCCAATGTGTCGAAAGGCCGGTCTGGATGTCTGCAGCGCAGATAGTAAGTTTAAAGTAGATCATCGCATGCGCTTCAGTTGCATGAAGGTTTAAACTGAGACTCCGTGAAGCACTGCTTGTTGGCAGGCAAAGAAGAAAAGCGTTGCCCGGCCGAACAGAAAGCAGTTTACCTTTAGGAAGAAGTGCAGTGTGTTGTTTGCTTGTTGGCTGAGTTTGCCATCTGAGTTGCACGCATTTAACAGCAACTAGCAGAGAGTAGACAGGAGGATGCTTGCTGCTGCAAGTTGGAATCTGCAGAGCGATGTTCAGTTTGCTCCTGTGGCAAGCGGGTCTTGGGAAGCGGACCTTGTCATCTTCATATGCCTTAACCGCGCTGTAAGCGACCCACCAAGAGTGCTCCGCCAAAAGATCTGAGGCTACTCAGGAATCCTTAAGGCCAGCTGCGAGAGAGATCTTGAGCATGCGGCAGGGATTCTTCATCAATGAATGCACGGGATGTAAGAGCACAGCGTGAATTTCCACAGTCTAGCATCGTGAAGACTGGGGAGATGAGTGAAAGCTCCAGTTATGCTTTGCAGCGTCTCGAATGGGAGGTCTTCCGGCCAGAGCATGGCTGGGGGTTTATCGAGAATCCAGCACCTGGGATGCGAAAATGAGTAAGAACAGGCAGGAACGTGCGATCAGAGCCGCTGCGAATTTGTCGCAACCTGAGGAGCTGAAGAACAAGTTTGGCAGCTCCGGCTCTTGATTCAATATGGAGCCACGTGGACAGGACTCGGCATGTTCAATCCGACATCGCAGTGCTTTGCACGGCTTCGCTTCTCAGCTTTTGGCTCGAGATCTTCTTTCCATAAACATGTGTTGTCATCTAAGCTCGGACTACACTGCGATCTTTAAGGAAGCTGGTCTGTCGAATGTTTACATCTAGCAATTGCTCGACCCTTGGAAGAGCCAGTCTGTAGCAGAGCTTCTCTTATCTTGCTAGGCTGATAGGAACCCATAAATCGCCAAGGTCATGTCCAGAGCCAGTATACACAGGTCATTTTTCGAGTTCCAAGTGACGTCCATGGCAGACCCGTGCTGTGCGCTGAAGGTGCAGCTGTCAGTACGATCTCAGCATTTGTCAACACATGCTCAGTATCGTGAGTGATGCAGGCAGTACTGGCACGTCTAGCTTTTTTCGGAGTTTAGAGTGCCTTTGCGGCCTTAGAAAACGAGAGGTCGGACCATGCAGCTGCGAGCTGTACCCGATTTGGGGTTGCTGTCGACCGCAATTCCAGGACAAGCAAAGCTAAGACTTGATTCATCCAGCACGGTGGTGCAAGCTGCAGGAGGTGAACGATTCCGATGACCGTGCTGAGGCTGAGTGCAGACTGAGTTGTTTTATTCCCCTTCCGAAGGGCACTGCGATTCGTGTAGGACGTGACAGATGGAACACAAAGTCATGCACCTCAGGCAGGCCCGTTTTCAATTGCCAGCGGTGTTGACTGTTAGTTGAGGCTGTTTGGTAGCTAAGCATGCTTGTGCAACACAGGGCCAGTCACCGATACTTCGATATCGAGCGAGGAGCAAGGCGCGGCTCTGCGACAGTAAGCACGACAGCGACTAGCACTGACGGTACAGTCTTCGCCCCACCCTGTGCCAGGAGCCACATGCCATCAAGCTCTGCGGCTTAACAGCTCCCAGGCAGGATGTGATGTCGATCGCTTGTGTTCGCTGTCTCTCCGTCTCTCTGTGCGTGTGTGTACACGCCTGGACATGGCGACGCTTTGAGTGAGAGAACCACTGCAGGGGGCGGTGCATGCCTGACAGTCCCTGCCCCGACGAAGACACTGTCAGTGCGTGGCCCGATCAGCCAGCAGCCAGACGTACCTGCAAGCGAGTTTTCACCGGTGGGCCCTTGTTGCACCGGAGTAACCAACTCTACAGTGAAGCTTCTCTGTCATTCTGTATGGTTGCCGCAATCTGTCGTCGTTTGCTCCTGTCAGTAACTCATCGCAGGTTTTCGTGCCGTACCAAAGTGTGTGTGTTGTGGGTGTGTGAGATCCTAACAGCACTCAATAAAGCAAGGTAGTATTTTTGGTGCTTACTTCGACGATGCAGCCGCTGATTGAACTCGGGCAGGCTTATTCAGGCTTTCGTGTGGCGCGTGGCGAACATATCAGCAGTCCCCTTGGCATTCTCGCATTCCTTTAAAACCCCTCAGCAGAGCTTGACATGGCCCCGAGGTGAAGGCCGTGCAGGTTCGGCGAGTTGAGGCGTTGATCATCAGCCTGATCTTGGTGGCCTTAGGCAGGAGAGAAAGCTCGGTAAGGAGCTGAGCGCAGCCTCTTTTACGGCAGGTGTCGTCCTAACGCTCGTTACGCTTGTCGGCGGCCTCTCTCGCGGGGTTCTGCTCGAACGCTTCGGCTGGACATTTGGCAGTGGCACTTGGGTTACAGACATCGCAATTTTGCAGTATAGGGCGAAGGCAAACTCATGCAAGCCAAGCAGCCGAACCCGCATGCCTCAGAGGATCACGCTGGCCAATGGCCCGGAGTTCCGCTACCTGGGCATGCGCTTCGCTTGCCTCTCCGAGGGCTCCTTGCGAAGCCCCGCATTTGCGGAACGTTGGTCAGGCTCGGCATTTGCCATCCGAAGCTTCTGCAAGAGTCGATAGTGAAAAGTGAACCCACCTAAAACGTACCAGTGCAGGCCTTGAGTGGTCTTAGTGGTCAAGTGTGCCTGCCCGCAGGTAACCACGACCGATGTGTACCACTGATGCTTGGATGACTCTGGCAGTGAGTTGTTCTCCATCCGCATCTGTGGGAGCCAGCGGAATAGAAGCAAGAAGGACACAGGAAGGAAGCAAGGAAAGAAAGAATGAAGGAGGGACGCAAAGAAATTGGGAACCCAAGCCGTAACAGAGCCTAAAAGCCTAAAAGCCTAAACCCGAATGCACCCGAATACCCTGCACCCTACACACCACAACCCTAAAATACCCACACCCAACTCTAAACGCCACACACCGCTCAAGCCCTGAAGCTTACACCTCAAAACCCACTACCCTACCCTACTCTTTACATTCCTGATTTCCTGAATCCCACTTATCAGGACACCCTCCTAGATCAAGAAAGCCCAAGCCTGAACCCTACACCTGGCAACCCCGAGCTCAAGGGAGCCAGATCCTTCAAATTGAAACCCCTTTAAGGCCTGAACCCTAGCACCCTAAGCACTGAAATCCGAATCCTGGATCGACACGTCTTAGCTTAAAGTGCACGATCCAAGGAGAATTGAATCCCCAAGGACAAAAGCCGAAACTCCAATTAAGGGCCTGTGCGCGCCCCCCCCCCCCTGCCAGCAGTATCATTGTCACCGTTGGTGGTTCCTTTCCCTTGCCTTGCGGCCTTTGAAACCGCCTAGAGGCGACCCCAGACCCACATGCCGAAGTATCATCGTTGCGATTGGAGCTTCTTTTCTCGTTCGTGGGGCTGCGCCGAAGATTGCGCAATATCATTTCACGACAAAATCCCAGAGATGCTCCAGGCCTCCCCTCGGCGCTCGAAGGGGTGCTCCTGATGCTCATGATGCGCTCCTGCCACGGCTTCCAAAAACACAAAAACACGCCATGCCGTAGGGGAAGCCTCATCGGAGCTGCTTAGAAGGGGGCGCGCCCGGGATGCCCTCTCACAGCCCCTGGACGGGAAACGTAAGGTTCAATGATATCCAAGGAGGGGGTGCGGGATCGGCGGCACTGGCGGCACCCCGAGACAGCTAAAGCTTTAGCTAGCGCGCTACCGCACTGGACCACGACGGCCAGGCCAGATTTCGGCGGTTCATCGACTCCGGAAATACCGGCCAGACATCCTCTTCCTTCCATGAAATCACAGAAGATCCTTGCAAATCCCGAAACTTTTTCTGGGGCAGCCCGAATCATAGTCCCGAAACAATGGCTGCGGCTTAGCTCAGTCGTCATGTTATTGCGGAGAAGCGCTGCTGCCATTTATGAAGCGAGCGGTTGCCAGACCTAGGAATGCTCTGGCCTGTCCTGTCGAAGAACAGCTAAGCTGCCTGGCTCGTCTGAATCGAGCGTGCAGTGTGCAGATGGGTGAAGTCCGTTTCGTGCGTTTCAGTGAGGATCCGAGAGATTCTCCAAAAGCGGGTTCTCCTTGCAGCTGGAAAGGGTCCAGTGCAGTGCCTGCCGCAATGCCACAGCTGTACTGTTGCTGCCGATCCTCATTACCATGGAGCTTTGCTTGCAAGTTTGGGGTTTTCTGTGCGATGTCGGCCTGCGTATCAAAGCAGACTGCTGAGGCGACCTATGTGAAACTAATTCAAGGAACAACCGCACGAGTCTAGGATGCATTGGCCCATATAAGAAAGTGACCGTTAAGCTGAAGCACCGACCGTACCAGGATTGATGTGGCGCGACACTGCCATCAACAAGGTTCTGCTGGTGCTCTCTGGGATTATCGGAGGGATAGCGACGCTTGCTTGTCCGTGGCATTGTGTGCAAAGCCATGCAAGCTCCCAAACTCCTGCAGACAGAAAGCAAAGTGAAGCAACGGAAGATTGACCAGCATGTCTCAGCAAAATGGACTCCAGCGCAGTAAGGAACTTGGGCCTGATGGCAATTTACCATGGCACCTGCAGCTGGGCATTGAAAGGAATTTTGATGGTTTTTAGAGCCAGGATGAGTCTGGGATGTCTGGTTACTCGTTTTTTCAGGCATACGATCCATGGGCCACTTCTGAGGCATCACCACGTTACGCCGCGCAGAGCTTTTCCTGCAGCCGGAGCTGGGCCCAGGTCAGGCAGAGTTACGGCGAGTCACGGCGCGAGATCTCTTCTTTGAGCGTCCTTCGGGGGCGCTTTTCCATAAGTTGCCTCCCATCGCAGGCTTCGGCTGTCTGCTACTGGCCACAGTCTGCAAGATGTGACCTGGCACATGGTTGCCATAATTTCCTTTAAGCTGAGTCGAGACCCCCCACGCACGCGTGAGCATCAACAAGAGGTAGGAAAAGAGTCAAGGCTCGTTTAGTGCTTACTGGGCCGAGGCGAGCGCACAGAGGGGTCTTAGTTGTGGTCCCTTTGCTTGTCGATGGTCTCAGCATCTCAAGCCAAGTTTTGCCGTGCCCTTGCAAGGCTGGCAGCCCTCCTGAACTTGTGCCTTGGAGTTCATCGTCAGGACGTGGACCCGCACCCTGACGTCTGAGCTGCAGAAATTTCTACACAGTTAGACGGTTTGGATCCTCACGCCTTGTGCACGTTCCACTGGATCATAGCCCTGCTACAGGGCCTCGTGCTGCGTCTTGTCAGTGCAGCACGATGCCTGCCTTTTTTATCTGCACGGGGTGCTTCCTTGTGCGGCTTTCCTGCATGTAAGTCTCATCTAGGACCTAGGACCTAGGAGGTGTTTTGACGGGTGCATTCAAAGCATTGCCATGCCACCATATCACAGATCGGCGTTTCGACCTGCTGCAAACATGACAGAGCAGGGTGCTCTCGCACTCGTTCCGACGATCCCCATGTACAAGTTTCAACATCCGGAAGATGGCAGGCCACGATGTTTTCCTGAACCAGGCTGTGGAAGGCGGCATCAAGCTGGGCAGCCTTGGCCAGCCTCTCGTGGGGTTAGGCTGCAGGAGCGATCAGCTCGTTCTGCCATGTCCGAGCCCCATCCCAGAACGCACTGAGTCAGCTTCACCCTGGAGATGAGCAAGGACGGCAAACCCCAGGCGCAGATAGCAGGGATTGTCTGAGCTGGGATCGGAAGTTGTGCTTGGGAGTTTCTGCTGGTGCGATTGCAGGCGCGGAATGCCAGAATGGAGGCGGAATGCGATGCTTGCGGATGCGGGCTGCTGATCCCATCACAGCAAAGCCCAGGCCGAAAAGGTGGACAGACCGAAAACTTCAGCTCCAGGACGCAAAGGGGCATCGTGAAGACTGGTCAGTGGCAGACAGATAGATACTGTAGAGAGCGAGAGGGAGAGAGTAAGATTAAAGGCTTCTCTTCGCCGTGTAGGCCGGTATTGTCCTCGGAGATGCCGGTCTCAGACGAATTTCATGTGTGCGGTGACTGGAGGACAAGAGGCACGGGAGCTCGTTGGAAAGGCAGCTGGAGGGAAGAGCAGTCGAGTAGCAAGTGTCAGCCCGACCCGGCCTAGGAGGGAACCAGAGGGATACCATCTTTACCTACTATGGTTTCAACATGTTTCAGCGTTGTTTCCTTTGATGAGTAACCGCGTGCAATCTATCCAATCTTTAGCATTTGGTTTTTCATGTTATGATTCGCGTGTCGGGGTAGCTGTGGACTCCGATGTGTGCACTTGTCATACCAAGCTTCCGGAGGGCCTTCAAGGGCTGTCTTACAAAGGTAGACTATATCAAGCGCTCAGCCTTGAGACTCTGAGCACGGCCGCGGGGGGAGACTCAGGCTTTCTGGGTTTAGGGTTCAGGATCTAGGGGTTTGGGGCTTACCATTTTTAAGGGTTGAAGTTGGGTGTTAGGCTGTAGCTGATGATTATGTGCACGTCATTGATTTTGCTTTTTAAGGCCCCATCATGCTGCATGGACTCTAAAGTTTGTTTTGTAGGGCCTAAGATGTTGGGGCTTACGGTCGCCCCGTCCCCCTTCGTAAGTCGTAAGGCCCTTCGGAAGCTTCATGTGACAAGTCCAGGCATCGGAGCGGGCAGGAGTCTTTCTTCTTCGCTCCTTCCTTTTGCTTCGGTGTCCGTGCTAGATTTCAGATTCCACTAAGCAATAGTGCGGTGTCTCCCACTCCCACTGGCTTAACCAAAAACATGGCAATTTGGGACTTTCTCTTTCTTGCACCCTGTGCAGTCCAAGCCTGCGTAAGCCAAAGCTCATGCTCGGGGAAACACCACGGAGCTGAAGTCCCACATTTATGCATCGCGTGGTGCGGTCAAAAGCGAAGCTATACCGTCACTTCCCTCCCCGCAGGTTGGGTGTAGCGGTGCGGTGTATTTACCTCTGTCTTTGGTGCCAGTTTCGTATCACAAGTTCTTTAAGCCAACTTCTTTCTCTCGTTCTGTATCCGTTATGACAGGCCAAGCTGAAAGTAATCTCTTCTCCTTAGAAGAAGGACAGCCCTGGGCAGGTCTTTAAGGGCCGAGTAAAGTCCTTCAACGCCACGAACGGCTTCGGCTTCCTCACATGCGAGGAGCTGAAAAGCAAGTTCGAGCCTCAGGGCGAAGGGATGGCTGGGGCGTGTAAGCAGTAGAGTTTGTACTTTTGCTGACACCGGATGGGACAACGGGACAGGTTCAATGGCCGAGATATTTACGTGAATCACACCCAGGCGGGCTGAAGTCAGACTGGAAGACACGAGCAGATAAAAGACAGTCTGTGAATAGCAGATAAGGTTTCTGGATCAGCCGATTCTCAACCGATGTGCTATGACGTGCTTGTGCAGTTGGCGGTCTAAGACTTCGAATCAGCTTTATGTCTACACGGAAAGATCCCAAATGTCCCGACCAGCCCTGCCGGAGCCCAACGGCCGTGCAGCTGCAGCTTATGCTACCAGGGTTGCCATTGCTTGGGACCTCGTAGTTGTTGCACGGTTTCGAGGAAAGTTCATGCTGGTGTCAGAGAGGTGCCGGGCGGAGGACCGCTGATCTCAGGGCAGTGCTCTCAGCTCTCAGCTGTGGCTGTGGGATTTTGTCACATGACAGGTGGATTTCGTAGCGGAGCGCGAAGGGTTGTGCAATGTTTTAATTATGATGCAGACAACATTTCCGTTTCCTGCCGAACCGGCTGTTGGTCTTGTCCAGAAAATTTATCGCATCTATTCAAACAGCCGATGTTCGCGAAACTGCGGTCGTACACCATGGTCATCCAGGTTGCAGGTCTTGAAGCGAAAAGGCTCTTGGAACTTGTGAGATCGAAGTATGACCTCTGAAAAGCAGTGCATTCCAGCAGCTGATGCTCCCGCTCTGGTGACCGAGGCATGAGTACGAGTTTAAACTTTTTGTCAACCCTCAGATGCTGCGATCTCAGTTGACCCTTGGTGACTATGTCCTGCCGGAAAGCTTGCTGCTTCCATGTTGGTAGCGGCCCTTTCATCATATCAAGCAGCTCCAGACCCTAGATGCCGTAGCAAACAGTGAGAGCATCTCCTGATGCAGCTCGGTATATTCGTCTCGCCCTGGTCTCCCAACGTGTCGTGTCGTACGCAATCTATTTGTGGAAGGCTTCGCGAGAGTCACGGCTTTCATTGTCGCGCAGTCTTGCCCAACTGTTGCGCGGCAGCGTTTCGTTGCCCACTGCATCCCCGTTTCCTCCGGGGGGGGGGGGTGGCGTGAGAGACTTAGGCAGCCTCAGGGCAGGGAGCTCAAGTCCTTGCAACGTATTGAGGATTACAGCAGCCGGAGACTCAGACCCTGCGGTGCTGAAGTGTCGCAATGACTCCATTGCAGGTGCGTTGTTGATGTCACCATGTCCTGACGATCTCTCAGAACTTAGGTCTCGGGGAACTTCCCACAGCTCAAAGCGTTGGCCAGGAGCTCGGACAGACCCGAGCACCAGGTCATGAACTCTTCAAGAGGCTCAACAGACTCTCACTCTCTCTCTGAAGCTATTGCTCGGAGCCTCTTGTGACAGCTCAGCATAGAGGCTAGAAGTCCGGTGCATCCAAGGCGAGAAGCTGCTCGTGAGTTGAGTGATCTTTCGCAGAGTGCTGGCGTATGGCTGTTGTTTAGCAAGCTGGCCCGGCTGCGACAATACCGGTTTCCATTTTGGTTGCCTTTGAAGCAGCACCGCTTGCACTCTGAACTTGCCAGTTAGCTGAAGAGTATTGTATGGGTCTGCCCGTTGCCCGATCTGTTCCGGGGGACTGATCCTCCGTCTCCGAACACAGATCCTGCACACCACGCGAGGGTCAAGGCAGGGCGTCCCAGCACAGAGTTTTAAGGTAGGCTTGAAAGAGCTTGAACGACCACCCGGCCATCTCCGGTGGGGTCCTCCCTCGGTCCACGCGTAGGACGCAGCCTTGCATTGGCTGCGTGTGGCTGAGGGCTAATGGATATGCTCATCGCAGCAGTCCTAGCAAAGTCGGGGCTGGGCTTGCGCACTTCTTGCAGCTTCATGATCCACAGTTTCTTCGCAGCTACAGCGGAAGTGCGGAACTTGCCCCCTGCACCGACAGGAAGGTGATTCGCGCCTAAGACAGCGTCATACTTGCGACCTCTGCTGCCATTCTGTTGCATCGGCAATGCAATCGTTTACGTGCATAGACAGCGAAGTGTGTGTTTATCGGACATGGTCAACTTAAGAGTCCCTTTCCCCCTTGATCCAAGATTGGATGAAGAGGACTAGAATGATTGGTGCCGCGGCACGAAGCCTCCCTGTTGCAACAGGCCGCTGTCCATAAATGCACATCCATGAACCACCTCTCAGAACGGAGTGCAACCGTGACTGGGATGACATCAAGGTATGTCGATCTGAGAGATGGCAGATGTTTACAATACCAGCACGCCTCCGAAGCACACACAGCCACAAATGGTTCATGAAGTGACTTCGTACCTAGTCTGAAGCCGTGCTGCCCTGTGCACATTTGCTACTTCGGCTTGGCAGCTTGCAGGTTGGACCCGTCCAACTGTAGATGTAGAGTAACTGACTCTGAATGGCCTGCTCAGATTTCAGTTCTAGCCATTGCGTGGCGAATACAGCAGAAACCACAAGGACTGTTCAGCAGTACAGGAAGTCGTACCAGGATACAGTATACCGTTTACCGCGCAGCCTTGAAAAAACTCTTGGGGCTTTGTGCCAGATCTTGGCAGCATGTCCACGAGCATCTGTGTGAGCGATGGCAGCGTAAGCCAGCCACAGCCAGGCAGGGAGCCTGCTTACAAAGGGAAGAAGGCCACGGGTGCTGAAGCAAACCTGCGCATTTACCACAGGCTTGGAAAAGAAGCACATGCCCCAGATGCTCCCGGAATCTCAGCTTCGCTTTACTCGTGCTATTTAGCTGTTTTGACTGCCCAACGGACACAGGTCACGTTGGAGAAAGGACAGGAGAGAGGCGGATGAAGCAAGCCAGGCAGGGAAGGGTGGGAGAGTGGGGATCCGCAGTGTAGCGCAGCTTGACAGGCGCAGGCCACAAAGCCGGCGCCAGGAGTCCCGCCATCCCTCACAATGCCAGCTGCGGCCTCTAACCAGGCAGCAGCACAAGCGTCTGCATCTCAGCTGCGACTTGCCGTGCTTAACAGCCACATGGCCCGGCAGTGAAGGTTCCGGGGGCTCCACGGCCGGAAGTCGAACTTCAAGCTGGTGGAAAGTGCCGTAGACAGGGTCTATTCTTCAGTGCTGGATGGCAATGCGCACTACTACAAGGATCGCTCATGGGGAAAGCGGGGCTGATGCTCGGGAGCAGTGGCTTTCGTTGTTTAGCGATGCGCCTCCCACAGCTCAAGCATTGCTCGGGGTGTGTGAGTTGCTTCGTTTCCGTTATGGACATGACAGCAGCGCGATGGAACCCGGCAGGCACTCGTGGCTGATCCGGTTGACTTCTCTACCTACCAGGTGGGGGCTCTCACATGTGGCTGCTGTAGGAAAGTATGATGGGTGATGCGAAGGCCCTTCTCTCCGAGCTGGAGTACAAGCTCTGGACTGAGCTGTACCGGGTGTACATTGGGCTGCGCGTTGCCACCCGTGACTCACCACCACCACCACCACCACCACCACCAAAAGGAAACGAAAGGGCAGGTGGCTACGACGGCGCAATAGGTAGAAGGCCTTGGAGGACACAGCAGAAACCGGAAGTCGGCTGTAATGCGATGTTCCTCTCGAGTCTCGAGGCCTGCATGGATGAGTGGTGGCCTCGCCTTGCACAGGACTGCTTGCCTTTTGCAAGTCTGCCCACCCGAAACGGATGTCCATGCAGGCCCACAGCTCTGGGATCTGAGTCGCAGCACAGCCGTCACTGATTATGATTTTGCACACAGCTGCAGAGAGTGTTGGATCATGCGTGTTGCAAGCTTCTGTTTGTTGTTCCAGACTGTTTGAGACCTCAGAGGCACTGTAAAGACGGCCAGGTTGCGTCAGTCACCTACTTACGAGCGCATTGTGCGTTTCTTGGCCGGCTACTTCGGGGTGGAGCCGATCCGGTGCACTACTGAGTCAAAACCCAGAGACGCGCGGAAGTTAGATCAGAGACAGCGCCGAGGCTAATGACAAGCCGTTATGAGGGATAGCACGGGCCGTCGATGATTGTTTGGGGGCATTGGGCTTGCCAAGGTCTCTGGTGAACCACTACAGATCTGGGGAGGACCTCTTTCCTTCGCCCCCTTGATTTGGTGTCGACTTGCGATGGATGCACCACAGCAGGATTTCACTTCTTTCCACTCAGACCAGTACTTCTCCGGGGTGAACATGACCATCGGGGCTTCATTTGGTGAGGAGCAGCACTCGCAGCGTGCTGCTGACGCTTCACTGAGCCCTCAGCTGTCTGCTGCTTTCGCTATTTTTCTCTCCCCTTCCAGGAGCGTGCACTTGTTTTCGAGCATCGCGAGACCAAAGAGCAGCCGGCGACCCAGGGCCGACTTAGCGGCTCGGCTTCGGCCGGAGGCGGCTCTTTGCATTGCTGGGACTTCCTGAACCCTCGGTAGGTTCAGCTTTCCGCAGCACAACGGCGATGTCTTTGCCTTCACAGACTCCGTGAACCGCCAGTTTGTCCACGGGGTGCCGCGACAGCCCCTCGGCCAAAAGGGAAGCCTTCGGATCCTTACCGGAGGGAGTGTGAGGCTCGTTTCGTTTTGAGGCGCCGCGCCCGCTCCACGGGGGCCTCTGGCCACACTCCTGGCCGCAGCTCGCCGGCAGAGTCGGGGGTGCTTCGAGTAGCTGAGCTACAGCTGTCCTGAGCTTAGAGGCATCTCTGTCATCGTGTGGGGCCGCAAGGATCAGGACTGCGCGGCCCGGAGCACAAATTGTAGTCATGTCAAGGCTGAGGCACCTGTCGCTTTCCGTAGGAGCTTTGGAAGACCAGGGCCCAGACCTTGCCACTTACTTTGCAACCCCTCAACGTGCTGGAGTGCTGGCCCGAGCTTTGCGTCAGCAACTCCATGCGTCTCAGCGAGCGCTGGGTGAGATCCGGTGAGGCACGATCCGAGCAAGGAGGCGAGCTTGGACGATGCCAACAGGCCCGAAGAGTCGGGAAGAGGCTCTGTTGGAGCCGTTGGGGCATGGCAGACGCGCAGACCGAGGCTGGAATCTGCATGGAAGGACAAGTCGCCCTACCACGATGGGCTTGCGAGGCCGCCATGTTGCATGTTGGATCATGTCGGAGACTGAAACAGCATCAACTACTCCCCTTCGGCATCCCTCCAATCCAACGACCTGAACGCGCTCACTTTCAGCCTCCGGCTTGACGTGGACGAGAGGTGCACCCTGACAGGATTGCAAGCCCAAGAGGAAGAGCGTCGGAACAGACGCTTGGTGACAGAGCCACTGACACGAGACCTGCGAGGTGGAAGACGCTGGCTCGGATCTTGGCATCTCTCTTTCTGACGTGGGCATCCGGGACACGGGAAAAAGCCTGAGGCTAAGAGCCAAATGCACGGCTACTGAAAGTTCTGAAAGGCTACGGATCAGTTATGAGCTTCCTGATGCAATCGCCGTCCTTTGCCTCCATCGCAGTTGGATCTCGTTACCACGAGTGTTCCTCCCTGCGGAGCTGTACAGTCGTCTCTGCGATCCTGCAGTTCGGTAGAACAGGGTGCAGTCCCCACGACTCGCTTCGCATCTGGGATTGAGTTGACCGAGTTGCCCCATGGCCCTGGACCCTGAACCGGCGAGGTGAGGTTTTCAGCTCTCAGCATAGGCCGGCGTTCAGCTTTCAACTCTACTGGTACTCGGCGTTCTGGGCCAGCTCAGGCCTGCTAGGAGCGGGGCGCAGATCATCAGATCTGATATGTACAGGGTGGCTCTGTGCTGGAATCGCAAAAGTAAGCTGTGCTTTTCCCCCCGGCAGCGCGGCCTTTCCGATGGCATGACACGATCTCACCGTGATACTCCGCTTTTTTGTGCAGCTTGGGCACGAGACCCTGTATAGTGCAACACTGTTTTCCAAAGCGTGCAAGGCTCAGTCTCTGGATTTGCCTGGTCCCACGCTCTTCTGATCAGGGCGAGTGGTGATGCAACGTGATTTCGCCGAGGTTCACTCGCCCAGATTGTGGCATGCCGCTTGCCTCCGCCGTGGCGTGCGGCACGAATCAATTACAGACACGCCAGCAGGATTCGTTGCAGGACCGTGCTCTTGCTTCGGATGATTTCGTGGCTCAGCCTGCGATCGCAAGGCAACAACCATTGACCCCAACGTTTACCCGGAAAGTTTACCCTTTGCTCATGAGCCTATGAGCCTCGAACCGCTAAAGCTGCAGCTCTTCGGAGAATTGCCCCAGCTAATCGGCGCGATCTGTCCCGTACAGGCTATCGTGAACAAACATGTGCAGGACCCTGCCTGCACCTCAAGTGGGTTGTTCTTTTGCTATTCCAGCAAAGGTGCTAGGTCCTAGCTGCAGCTAGGATTTGTTTCTTCCTTGCTGGGTCGCAGGGCTTCGAACGGTCAGTGCGAGATTCTACGACTGAAACAGTTCCGGAAACACGCATGAGCCACCGAATGACTCGCAAGTCTACTGGCTGCTTCACCCCGATGGACCAGTGTCACAGGAATCCCGGATGCTTTCAACTGTTGCTTCGAGAAAGCAATGTTTCGAAGATGTGCAGCTCGCAGTGAGGATCTGTGCACCTCACCCCTTAGACTCTCGAAGCTCCGCACTGCACAGCCTAAACCCAAAAACCTTGATGTCAAAGCCGGCGAAGCTCCCAGGCTCTACGAGAGCTCAACAGTAGCCAAACGTCTACAGAGCGGGGTGTCCAGCGCTGGGAGCAGGACAGCTTGGAGACGGTGGTAAGGATTTCGGGATTTGGGGGGCTCTCGTGGCTCCGTGAAAGGCGCACCTTGTTTCTGCCCTGGACGTCATCAACGATTACCAGCGGTCCCGGCGTGCGCGAGTCTTCAAGGCACTGGCCGACAGCTTAGTGGGCTGCACACTTTCTTGCGTTCTCTCTGCGTTTCAATTGTCAAGCTTAGGACGTAACTTAGTTGTTTGTTCGTGGCGGTGGCCCGATGAAGTAGACGACTCGCACTTCACCTGCCTGGGCGGAGCAGGCTAGATACAAGACATGCAAAGTTTTGAAGTTGTGCCTTGAAGACATGCAGACAGACGAGCACTTCATATCTCTAACGGTCCGATCCTGCTTGTCACCATGCGCGTTCCAGTGCAAAGGGTAGCTGCTCGTGTGCCAAGGGGGATTTTGGCCCTAGTTGGAGGCGATCCTACAAAAACGACCCCAGGACTTTTTGAGCCTGCCTTAATGTCTTGATGGTTCGCACGAGGACAATCGAAGAGGATGGTTCCATGCAGATTGTCCTTGAATTGTATGGAGGACCCGGATGTGTGAACTTCTGAAAAGCTGGCTCCGGGCGAATGCTGCGAGCAGCTCGCTGGCGGAGGAAGAGGCAAGGGCGAATCTTTTGGGGTGAAGCGGAAGACTGGGTAATACCATGGCTACAGACCTATGTGCTTTTAATTCTCTTCAGGTGCGAAGCATGTGCGGACTTTGTCGTGACATCCTCAGCCATCCGCATCTTTTCCCAGCCGGGAGCTTAGAAGCATCTTAGATCCGTGAATCGATCCTGGGGCTCTGTTTTTCTCAGCACTCCTGCGGCAGAGGCTCGCAATCCGCAGAGTTTCTTGAAGAGTACCGCGGATGTGGGCCTTTCAAGTTTGGCCATGTCAAGGTAGCAGTGTAGCATCATGCAGCATCTCAGAATCTCACACTCTATTCACATTCTACATTTGCCAGGTGTATGACCACCTGCAGTGGCAGTTGCAAGAGGCAAGTGCTTCTGATGATGTTTTTGGCTTCACTCGCAGCCTTCGTCGCGGGAGACGAAATTTACTTTTCCTTGGATGTCGCCTGGAAGGTCTTGGAAAAGGATCGGAGCTGCGCAGAGCTGGCGGCATCCTGAGCCCAGCAGTGACCAGCAGGTTCTGACTGCTTGAGCTGAGGCGCAGCGGCTCATCTCGCTCAGTCGCAATCTTGTCGCAGACACCATCTCGTATCTTCTGCTGCTCTGCCTCATTCTGCCATAGTGAATCTGAAAGCTTGAACTTTATAGATCTATAGGCTTCGTGTGCTAGCTGGGCTGCAGCTCTCGAGGCTTGCTCCTACGGACCTGAAGGACACCGATGTGCGAAGCTTGGCTTGTCTCCGCAGACTTTCCGATGCGAGCATCTGCATCAAGCTTTGACATGGGCTGAAGTTGTGGAGCAATTGAGCGTGTGGTTCGCAGGCCTGAGCTAGATGTGCTGCGTGTTCCAGGAGTGCAGAGCACCCTTTGGCACCATGGAAGCAGACTTTCACTAGGAGAAGGAGAGCAGGAAGTGTGGAGGTCTGCGCCCAGGCACCTGTGCCAGCTTCCACATGCTTGGATTCAGGTTGCTGCACCGATGTAAGCTGCCAAAGTTCAGGACTAGACGGTGCTGTGCCAGCGAGGTGGAAAGGTTTGCGGCAAAGAAGCCACGCCCTGTGAGCCTTCACAGCTGCCTGCACGAGTTCGCTCGTCCAGCAGAACTGGCAGCCTTTCTACACGATGAAATCCCTGTGCGTTTCGCGGAGAGGATCCGATGGATAGAACAGGTGCCAGAGTGGAAAGAGATTCCGGAGCTCGTCGATGCCCATCTGAAGCACATGGCCTCGTTCTCTTACATGCGCAAGGCTGATCCCAAAGAGCCTGTGAAGTTCCAGGGTTCCCTTCAGAGGATTCTGAAGCGCCAAGACAACATGGTCGAATTAATGTCGCATGCCATGCAGAGGCTTCGTTCGGTTCGTGGAGGCCAGGACTTCGACGGTTTTTCCAATAAGTTCCTCGATAACTTTCTGCTCAATCGTCTTGGCTGCAACTTGCTCATGACACACTATTTGGCCATCGCACACCCTGGCCGCCACACGATCGGAATAATTGATCCACAGTGTGATGCAGTGGAAGTTTGCAGGGAAGCTGCCCAGGACGTGCAAAACGCCTGTCGCGACTTCCTTGGTCGTGCGCCGCCGCTAGAGGTGCAGGGCTTCTCGCAGGGAGCACCGACGGCCGGCTTTGCTCCTCGTTTTGCCTACATCCCCGGAATCCTCAGCTTCATCGTGCGCGAATTGCTGAAGAACAGCTTCCGTGCCACGCTGGACTTGGAAACTGACCTGGCTGACCTGGAGAACCGTCCCGTCCAAATCATTGTCTGTGCTGATGAGGACCACGTTATGATCCGCATCAGTGACCGGGCGCAGGGCATTCCAATCGATGTTGGCACGCGGGTGTGGTCGTACATGTATACGACCTCAAAGAAAGCTTCCCCATTGAGTGGCTACGGGGTAGGTCTGCCACTAAGTCGGCTCCATGCGAGGTACCTGGGCGGTTCTCTCCAGCTGGTGTCTCTGCCGGGCTTCGGCACGGATGCTTACCTAAGCCTGCCTCGTGTGGACACTCAGATGGTGGAGGTCGTGCCGGACTGTGATGAACACGAGTCTGTCGAGTATTCATTTACCGTTTGAGTATAGTTCAGAAGGAGCCGTCGCTGGTGCAGTCGACAATATGCCGGTGTTTACAGGAAGGGCACAGCAGTCCTTGACCTGATGCGACTCTACGATTCATCTCCTCTGACCGGGAGGTGAAATTGCTTCTCTAGCGTGCACGCACGCACGCAACCACTCGAACCGACAAAGCCATTGCCAAAAGTTGGTTCATGCAGAGCAGTCGATATCGGTTGAGATGTAAAGGCTGAAGGTGATGCACTGTGCTATTCCCGGCTTGTCGCATTCAGCACTTTCTACAGCAGACTAAACCCAGACCCTTCTGCCCGAACTCGCGGCCCATCACTGTTCAGGGGCTGCCGTCGTTGGAGGCCGGGTTCTATGCATCGCTATGCATCTGCTCGGACAAGTCGACAACGGCCTCATGGCCAGACGTCTCGTTTCTTTCGCCCCGTGAGCTCATTGTCCTCTTGGCTGCTGGAGTCAACAGTTGACTCACGACGATAGATGTCCAGCATAGCACGAACGTACCAAAAGTTCAGACCGACCGTCGCGCGAGGTGGTCAAACTCTGGCAATCCCTTCCAGATGCGGGCCATCCAATGCTCGCGTCTGAGTTGCGTCGACTGTTTTTCTGAAGCATGGTGAAGCTGTTCCTTGTGTGCAAGCGCAATAATCTGACGGCGACTTTTCCCTCTAACTTGTCATCCAGCAGCTGCTTCATTGAAACGTTGGAAGACTTGGCAGATCGAAAGCCCTCTTCAATTGGTAGAAGCGAGGGGCAGCCAGGGTCGTGCAGCGATGACAACCATCCAAAAGACTTGCTTGTGTGGAACATCAGAGCCTGCACTGCATGTGTCCTGAACTACAGGCCGAATCGCAAAGATCCTGGTTTGCAGAAGTTGATGTCTGAGGTCGCAGAGTATCCAGGGAGCGTTCATGACGGGACTGCTCCACGTCTGCGTGTCAGGCCTGGAGCACACGCTGTGGTGCCCTTGTTGCTGCACTTCTGCGAGCACCTTGGCCTGCCTCTCAGCATCCACCGGAATGGTCCAGCTTCCGATGCTCAAACCTGGGAGGGGGGGGGGGGGCGTTGGAACCCAG
>CAJNJA010050331.1:0-25637 GCA_905231915.1 Symbiodinium necroappetens
ATATATATATATATTTGCATATGTGGACAGCCAGCCAGACAGACAGACAGACAGAGAGAGACAGACAGACAGACAGACAGACAGACAGACAGACAGACAGACAGACAGACAGACAGACGCAGACAGACGCAGACAGACACAAGACACAGACAGACACAGACAGAGACAGATGAAGCTCATTTGCCATGCTTATCTGCACACACGCACACATGTATGAATACCTGCATACAAACAAAATTTGGCAGACATACACAAATACGTACATACAAACCTGCATGCATACAATATACATGCATACAGACATAGATGCGCATGTTGACATCAGCAAGCTATCCTACATCGAGAGATCATGAAGCCATGATCATGAGCATAAGTTTGCTTTTTTGCAAAAGGTACAGCGGCGAGGGAAGCGACAGGCCCGGTGGCCTCGCGAATGCAAAGTGGGGGACATGGCTTCGTGTCCGGGAGCTAAGAGGTGCCATGCATGCGAACCTGGTCGGGCTGCGCCCGAGAATGGATCTGAGGCACAGAAACCTGCAGTGATGAAGCATGAAGGGAAAAGGGCTGGAGTGCCAGGTTTGTGAATGGTGCAACGCTGGCAACTACAGTGATGCTGGGCTCTCAGTGCGTAGAGCGACCGACCTTCGCGAGCATCGCCTTCATTTTCACCTGCGACTTTCAAGGAGCCTGGAAGCTCTGTGTGCAAAAGCTGTGCCTCTTGGCATTTTTTTGTAGCTGGAGGGCTGCAGGAAGCCGCGAAACAGCATTGTATGGTCGCGGAGCGCCTGGTACGAGTCAATTCTCGACAGCTTGCACATCTGCTGCGGGCGTCGTGCTTGACGCAGACATGTCCAATATGAATATGATTCGGCTCAATTTCTTCACCACAGCATCGCTCGAAAAGGCCCGACTTTGCACTGCACCTAAGGATAATGGCACCACCTCAGACGGACGCGGAAGCTCTGCGCTTGCCGACTGCAAGTGCCCACAAGGACATTGGAGCTTCTAGCTTCGGTTTGAACCTGGAAGGGCCCTTCACGGTGGCTCGGGTGTGCCGACAAGCGTGAAGGCTTCAAAGCGCGTCAGCAAATTTGTTTGACCTGGACAGTGGTAAATTTCAGTGGATGAGATTAAGCAGTTTCGAAGAGCAGGAACTTGCTTCGACATTCACATTTCTTCCTGCGCGACCTGCCCTGCCGGCATGAGCTGTGCATGGGCGTGTGGCTTGTCTTGTCTTACTGCGCGGGCGCACCTTTGCAAGTCGTACACGGCTGACACACTGAGCCGCATCACGGTTTTCAATCTAGTAGCGTATCAGATCTCGCGAGACACGGAGAATTTGCGAGCTCTTGCCATTGATTTTGCCGTTTATCTTTAGAAGTCCCCGCAGAGCTGTGTTGGGAGGCAATCTTAGCGCCTTCGGCTCACGCGAGGGAGAGCCTCTGCATCTCGGCTGGGAAGGTACTCGTACCAAATCTGGAGTGCCGTGCCAGTTCTGGGGCGGTTGAATCCTATGCGTAATTAGGTGTCAAGACACGAGCTTCGTTTGCTGATGTTGCACGTTCTTGAAGTGCAGGCTTCAAGCGGGGTTTATGACCCTGCAAGCTGGAGACCCACTGAGCCGCGGCTACAACTGGTCGGTGGCAATTGGTGGCACAATCGAATGTCTAGTTTTGCCATTGTTGTGGTTCAAGGCATCAATACAAGAGGACATTCTGACAGTCTTCTTCATTTTAGTACAGTATCTGAGCCTTGAAGACCACATGCCACGAGCGCGTGCAGTGTGCTAAGTGGCCAAGTCCGAGGAGAGTCTTCCGATGCAGGCTGACGTTCAGTGATCGAAAGGTTTCAGACTTTGGGGCCTGGCCCGAGTGTTCTATCTCCCTTCCGGCAGGTCAGCAAAGGCATGTCCCGGTGGCCGAAACGGAAGCTGTAGCGAGGGCCATGATGCACAGGCGACGGGACGCAGCGGAGAAGTTGCAGTGTAAGCATCGGATTGAGCTCGGAAAGTGTCGGCGTTCTCATGAGCCAGGAACAGGCTGCAGTCGTTTCTCATTCTCTGAGACTGCTGAACACACTCATGACCGCCCGCTTTTTCGATTTTTTAAATTTGAAATGCTCCTATGGTTTACTGTCTTTGATTGACTTTGTCGAATCATGTGGGAGGCAGTCGCATGTGGCCGATGTGTTTCCGGGCGACTTGGCATGACATGTGGTGGCTCAGAGTGTATCGGGATCTGCGGGTGCCCTTGTGTGCCAAAGCAACCTCGTTGCAGAGCAGTGCCAGTGAAGTCCGAGGTATTCTCCACGCAGTGACGGATGTAAAGTTTGTGAAGATGGGGACTCCCAGCTTCGTTGTCTCTTACAGGAAATGAAATTGGTACGGTTGGAGCCTGTTAGGGGGAATGCAAGATTGGGGGCACTGCAACATGAAATGTTTGAAGCCGGGCTTCCCCCGCAGTTATCCACGAAGGGGCCTCAACTGAGGATTCGCTGCCGCTTCTTCTGGTGCTGTGCGGCACTTCTGCGCTCGTGGTGCTGACAACATTGGTGATCAACAAGGAAGCCTCCTAAGCTAGACACCGGGTCTACTAGTGTAAGAACTCCTTGACAGTGGATACCCCATAGCATCGGAGGATCCACTGATCCGGTCGAATGCCAGCATTATGGTTGCCATCCTAGGTGGCATGGCAGCCACTTGGCACAGCCACTGCTACTGCTCAACATCAAGGTTTACTTTCTGCCTGATGGCTGAATGCGTCTCACCATGTGCAGTGTTGCAGTCCCCAAGGTCAGCTGCTTGCAAAGCTTGAACATCTATCGCCAGCTCGAGATAGACTGGTTCGAGCCGATGCGCAGTATTCTGAATGCTATGCCCGCAGCCAAATCTTTTGAAGCTGCAGAATGATGCAACCGTTGTCTTGGCAGCTCCCTGATGCCTGGCGTGCTGCCCACGCTGCAAAGCGTACCGTTCGCAAGGTCAGTGCTGTCCTTTGACCTGGATATCCTGAACGGAGGCTGCATTCTCGGCCATGATGAAGCCTTGGCTTACAAGACTTGCCCTCCCTGTTTGATCCCTCCCTTCCTTCAGCGTGGCTGGATAGAATGTTAAGGAAGTGCGCAAGTACACCCTGCAGCAGTGTGCTGTGCTCGATTCCTGGTGGCATATATGGCAAACATGGGGTTACTTGATCAGGCCTCTGTCAGATCCAGAAGTCATCTGCCCCAAGACTCTGACTGGCATGCTGACGTTGTATACTCTGGTAAGGTGATTATTCCGTTGGTGCTGATCACCTTGTTCTGCAAGAAGCGGTTTGTTGCAACGCAGGCCCATTTTGAGACGTCGAGATTAGGACGCTGAATCTTTGGAGGGCAGTCTTGTCTCGTCTGCTTTCTCTGGGTAGGGTCCGTAGTCCAGAAGTGTAAGTTTCACCTTGCGGTCACAAGGGAAAGATTGTACGTACAGGCGGAATCAACTTGCCGGCCACAGATAAGTCCTGTGCTGCTGCTATCCACGGTGCAGATACTTTCTCCTTTGACTATGCTTTCGTTCGCGATGACGACTACTATAACTCCCATAATTTTTATTATAGTAAACTTCGCAGGTTCGTGTCCAGTTCTGCAACACCGTTGGAACCTTCTTGCAGGCTGGAAATCTGATCAGGTTTGTGCATGCTGGGACGATGCAACATGTCCTGTGCAGGTGGCCTTCATCTCTTTGGTTATCAACAGTGTCATCCCATTGCGGTGCTTTGATCATCCGACGTCTGGCCGCTCGTCTCGACTGAAAGTGCGGGTGTTGACTGTAACCTATATGGCTATGGACAGTCATCACTGGAGGCTCTTCAGTGTCCTCCATGCCATCCATCTTATGCTTCGCGGAAGAAGGCAGGGCTGTGCAGGGCTCGGGCGGCCTTGAAGCTTTGGTGGGACTAGACAGGAGACCATATGCTGCTGCTGCTTGCCGGCCTCCTTTCCTTCCTGCTTCTGCCTTGTCCATTTTTGGCGGTGAGCCCAGCACCCGCATTTCCTGTACCTGCAACGCGCAATTTCCAGCCAGAGGACAAGGTCTAGAATGTGGTTTCTAATCTTCCACCAGAATTAATGACTGTTTGTGACGGCAGAGAGCGCGAGAGAGAGGGGAAGAGACCATCGCAAGAAGGAGCGCCTGTTAGCATGATGCATCTCGCAGTTGTGTTGCATGTCTGTTCAATGCGAGCCGAGCAGCTGGGAATGGAATACTAAGTTGCCAAATGCTGCCAAAACTTTTTTCATTTTCTGTCCACTCCAATACAAATCGTGCGGGCGCCAAAACTACAAATCGCGCACTCACGAGTGGGGGACACTCTCCTTTAGATAGACCTGCAGAAAGAAAGACTGGATAAGGCGGTCAGCTGTTGGGCAACGTGGGCATCCAGGCAGCAACAGAGGTGGTCTGTTTGTTGCTATTGCAGGTTTGCAGAGCTCAGTTTTCTCAAGTCTTGTTCTGCTGGCTGGGACCACAACATGCCACCACCGTACGAAGATGAGTTTTAACGACTGCATCTCCGGTCTTCCTGCGTGACAGAGGTGTATCCGGCAAAGCTTACGGATAAGTCTCCTGCGGGGCGCAATTTTCAGAGACCCGGCGACATAATCCAGATCATGCGTCGGTGTTGCAGGTTTGCCGGTTGCAGCATCGTGTTATTGACGGGAAGATAACACCTGACTCGATTCTTCCGTTCACACCAGGCTTTCCACTCAGTTCCTCTTCTCTCGCTTCACTCCTGCAGCGGCTCGGCGACAGTCATTTGCCAAGAACGAGGCTCGACCGACTCGCATGCCGAGCAGCTGGAAGTTCCCTTGTGGAATGCAGAGAGGCGTTGTAGGGCAAATCCTCCTGGAGTCCGCTGAGTCAATTAGTCAATTCGCTGCTGGCATCTGAGCCCACACGAAGTCCACGCTCGGAATCGAACGAAGCAGACGCGGGGGGTAATGCCTTGCTTTGAGACAGAAAGTCGAGCCCAAGGCCCACTATTATTGCATCGTGTCCCTCGCGAAGAACTGCCTTCTTGCCTTCGTCCCGGTGATTTTTCAGAGAGGTGCCAGCCCTACATGCAGTGCGGCTCTGAGGGACTTGGTGCGTCGTGCTCCCGAGATTTCACGTTTGGCATGGAGGGTGGGGGTCAACCTGAACTGGAATCGACGTGAAACTGCCCTGGCGCGGTCCGGTGCCTGCAACAAGTGCTGCAACAAGGACCTCGAACAAACGGTCTGACAAAGTTTCAGGACATCAAGAAGCCGAAGCAGCTGAAAAAGGCACGTTTGCAAGCCTGCCAAAAGCTGAGGCGTCGCTCTGCAAAGTTGCTTGCTGGGTGGCTCGGATGTGAAGCAGACCTTCCTATCTTGTCTCACACTTTGTCGCACACTTGGTAGCATGAGTCACCTTAGCCTTCTCTTATGTAAGTTATTTGCGTCGATCGATGGCATCCGCTGCATGTCGACGTACGATCATCCCTTGCAGCCCAGGTTTTGCCATCGTGTTGTTCATGATGCACCAACTGCAGCTTCACCCCTGGAAGAGCTACATTGCAAACCAGATGGATGGATTCTGTAGTGACTGTGAAGCATGATTCTGCGAATTTGGCTTTGTACATCTCTGACATAACTGCACATGTGCGAATAGCTGTGGTGTCTTGAGCCAAGGTGCCTCTTTGCTGCTGCTGCTACTCTGTGGAACTCTTGCATCGCCCACGGATGCATCCACCATTCGGGAGCCAGCTGCAAGCATTGGAGCTTCTGAGAGCGAGGTTGGTCGTCGAAATCTCGAGGCATGTCCTCACCATCATGTGTTGAGAAGCTCCGGTTCCTGCTAACCCTGTGAACTCGAGATAAGCCACGGTACCATTGCAAAACCCCCCAGCATCTGCAAGATGCAGCGAGATGCTATTCCCGGGCCAGCTCTTACGCAATTCTGCAGCCTTGCCCCTTCTAAGTCTCTCGATCGTGGGCACAGCTATAGCCCTCGTTCTCGGTGTATTCCTGACGGTTGGACTTGGCTACAGCATCTACAGAACGTGCGTCCGAGCCTGAGTTTAGCCGAGCAACCATCTCCTGTACACTAGCCTGTTAGAGTATGGGATGGGAGATCATGCAGATTTATTCCTGGCCTCAGGCATGTTGCATACACGTCCTGCCTCGTGAGATCTGCAGCTTCTCAGGTGCCAGGGAAGCATTACAAGTCACTCGCTGGCACGGCATCAGAGCCGCGGTGCTGGAGACAGCTTGGGCTTTGCGGCTTAGCTCTGGATCCCAGGTGGTTCATCTGCCATCACAAGGCCGACGCATCTGCACAGGCGCGTCTGCTCAAGGTGCTGCTTCAGGCGAGGCCTGCAGTTTTCTGACTGGCTCAGCCTTTCGGATGAGTGGATGGCAAGGGCTTCCAGACGTCCAGAGTCCAAGGCGAAAAACTCCTACGGCAACGTGTTCATAGACTCAGACAACCTGGTTGACTTGGCTGCTCGGCTGAGCGAAACTTATTTTGAGAAATGCGAAGCAGCCGGAAACCCTGAGCAATCCTGAACAGTTCGGAAGACGTAGGCTCGTCGGTACGAGTGACAAGCACAACAAAGCCTGCTACGTGAATTGCTCGGGCAGATTTGGCCGGTGCACTCCTTCGCTTGGAGAAAGTCAAGCCTTGCAGCCATTTGCAGCCTACTTTCGGCGCAGAAGCACTTTAGTGGCAGCAGGTTCGCGTCACGCCAGAGAGAAGGAAGCACATGAGACGGCACTGGTAGCCCAGTTCCAGGTTGCAAAATCCAGGAGCAACATAGCGAGCAACAGATGTGTCCAGTACTTTCGCATGCAAGGACACGTTATTCAATGTGGTCAAGGTGCAGGTGGAAACACTAGTTTCTGGGCAGCAACGAATAGCTAGCAGTTTTGTCAGACACTGTGTTGATGCCCAATTTGCACCAGCTTTGCCAGAATCTCATGAACAACGATGGTCAAGCTGACCGAGGTGGTGTATATGACGCGTGATATCCTGACACGACCATGGTGCGTGGGTGAAATCGTAACGGCATTCAGGAGTCCATGATGTCCGGAACGATTCCCTGCACATGACAGGCAGGCGTTGTCTTTCGCGTTAGGTTTTTATCAGTAACCTGCATGTGTGTGTGTGTGTGAGGTGTGTGCCTGCACGTGGCAGCAGACTGAGTGGTAGTCGTGGCAGTCGATACAACAACTGTTGGAATATATTACTATTATATTGGATTTGGATACGTCGGAGATACCTTGATTTCCAGACTTGCATGCATCTTGGGCATGGCGAACCGCAGGAGCAGCACAGTGCAAGTCGTGAGGGTCAAGACTTGCAGCGCCTCGGCCTACCTGCCCATACCTTCATTCCTGTGAGATTGTCAGGGGATGGCACCGGGCCATGAGTCCATCCAGTCTATCTGCAGGCTACTCCGTGCCTTCTGATGAGAAGCTGAACGACTTGGAATACTTGCAGCATTTCGGCGGGCATGTCGAGGTGCTTTTGCAACGAGCCATCCGCAGGTATCTGTGATGATGTGCCTTGAGTATGGCCCTGTGCAGATGTAGCGGCTGCTAACTGTCACAAGCATAACGACAAGGTCATACATAGACATGCGCGGCTGCAACCTCGCACGCTATTTCATTCGGATGGAAGACGTGCGAGATGCCTTTGCAAACTTGCTTCGGCCCAGCACCCCCTGTGTGGAGCCTTGCCTTGGCACGTGGAAATGTCTCAAAGTATCTGAACGATGATGCCTTTTGGAGTTGATCCGGCAGCACCTAGCATGAAGCCGTGACATGCTGCTGTCACTACTATGAGTACTTCCACAAGTGTTCCGCACAGCCTAGGAATTCAACGATTTCCTGGTTGGGACGCATAGATTCGACAAGCCTCTTGAAATTTCTTGGACACGGATGAATTATGATGAGTTCAGATCGCTCAATGCATGTGTGAAAACAGCCCAGGTTGGCAGAAGAGCTGACTGAGCTGTCTTTCCAAAGATCGATGCTTGCATTGAATTGAAAGTGTACAAATATATTTTGTTGTGCTCTGCAGCCTGCGTTTCAGATGGGGAACTTCACAGCTGATGGAATGAGTGTCACTTTCTGGTGAGGAAGGGCAAACAGAAAGCAGCTTTCCCGAAGGATGAGGGCAACCCAGACGTTGAGTGCCTCAGACGCAGCGAAGCCGACAGAAGCCAACACTATGCTTGCCCAGCGTCCACTTAGATTTGAGATCTCGCCAGTAAGGAGCGATGACACAGCTGACTTGGCCGCTCGTTGGTTCAGCTTTGTGCTCACCGATGTCTGCAAAAAGTAATGGGCAAACTGCTCGAGCAAAGCCATGTTGGTCTACCGGGGTACCAGGAGTCGATGTCCCCTAACCGTTTGGTAATGCTGTGGTAACGCTGTGGCGTAAACTATGTCGTAAAACGTAAAGTTATTGATCGGTGGGGAAGCGGCACCCTTGAGAGGTGCCCGTACCTTCTCGACTCAAACCACGTTATCGCCGTTATCGCCAGTCCCGAGCCAGCCGCGTCTTGCAAATTCCAATGCTTTGTTGCTCTTGCACTTGATTTGCAGCTGTTGCGATCGCTGTCAAGCCTGTGAAAATTACCGCCTACCTGCCCGAGTCTTAGGGCTGTGTACAATGTGTAGTTGCCCATCGGCGGTTGATGCGACCGTCGTTGCCCGAAGTTGCTCAAGTCCTGGCAGGGGCACTATTCGGCAGCTCAGGGCTCGCCGCTGTTCCGAAATCCAACCGTTATCCAACCGTTCTGAGAGGTTTTTGGAGTTTTCCGCTGTGTGGGCCTCGTTTTACCGCAACCGTCCCGTGCATTTGCGCTTTATCGTGTCCCCTTAGTTCTGCATGTTCTGGAGTGCCGGTCTTGTTTCTGCTGCAGTCCAGTGCACACGTTCAACGTCTCAAGTCTATGCCGGAATAGTGTTTTCACGGCCGATGGCATCACTTGGATAGATCCCTATCTGTGTGTGTGTGTGCGTGCGCCGCCAGCTGGACCTGTTCGTCTATTCATACGGGTGCATGGATTGTTTCAGCATGTCTTACCGTCCCGTTCTGTATATCAGTCCGATTGTTTGTCTATCAAAATGTCCATTTATACTGTCCGTGCATGACAGCATCCATCTGCTTCTCCGCCCATCCATCCAGCTAGAGACTGGTGTTTGTCCTTGTTTGTCTGTTGTGCGCCTCCGACTCTCTGTCTGTCTTCCTATCTCTTCTCGCGGCCACATACATACACGCTGCGAGCAGGCATGGGTGCACGCTTCCATGCATGTCTGTCTACACTCGTGCGAATGCAATTGTAAACTTATACAGCCTATGCGGCTACGCACGCCGTCACACATCGTATTTGTAGTCAAGGAGTGGCGGTGGATCCCCTCTTCCATCGATCGTAAAAAGCCTCGGTTGCCGATTTTGACTATTTGCCGGTTCGTGATAGTTCGTGCCTCTATGGCCGTCCATTGGTGCATCCGGCCGTATCCAGCCTTTTGACGCATGCTGCGACAACGATCTATTGCAGATGCCTGTCCATGTCCGCGTGCTGGACATATGGCTCTCCCTCATCACATATCGTCTGTTCTGGCTGCAGAGCAGCGTGTGGATCAAATTTCCCATCCATTGGTCGTGCAGCCCTAGCGTGTCCTTGTCCAGGTTGCTGTACCCGGCTCGCCATTCAACTACTTGTGCCTGTGCCTGTGTGCGCATTGACGCATCACCAGTCATCTTTCTATGACCCCCACTGTCTGTCGAAACATTTTGCTTAATCAAGCCTTACCAGACCCTCCATCCCGCAGAATGTCAACCCTTCTCTTCTTGCCGCAGTCTTGTGTGTCCGAAAGTGTTCGCATGCTTTGAGGTCGTGATTTCGTCGGAGCCAGGCAATGACGAGGCAACAGCGGCTGCTTCGATCCTGTGCAGAAAAATGACACCCAGCAGAACTGGCGAAGGGAGCACCACGAGAGCGAGAGTTCAGCTGCTTAAGTCCAGGAATGCAGGGGTCGCGGCGTGCGGGACCAGTGTCTCGACCGCACATCGGACCAAATCTTTTGAGCTCCCCCCTTCCCTTCGCCTTTCCGTGATTTCCAGGCGCCATATGCCTCGTCGATTCTGGCAGGAATCAGTTCCACATGGCGACGCTGGGACTTGTTCACAACCAGCACATCATGCGAAGACGGCATGTCTCCTCTTTCAAGGAACTGTGTGGCCCGCTGTCGTGCATTGGTGGTGCTTCTGTCCTTCGGGTCGCTGTCTTCGATCTTCCAACTCCATGCCATCGTGGAGCCCCTCGGAGCCAAGAGTTTCATGGGAGTGCTGCCACAGGCGAAAAAGGCCGAGAGAGTTAGTTTCTGCCGGCAAGGCTTTAGGCCACGGAGCTGTTCAGGTTGATGCTTCAGCTTGACGAGTTGGGAAGCGAGTCCAAGAACAAGCCGGCAATTATTCCCGTGCGACTCGACGGAGTCCAAACGCGTGTTTTCACCAATGATCCCTTTGCTTTTACCCTGCTTTCCGAGGAATCTTCCTGAGTTTCAATTCCCACAAGCTGCCTGCACAAATTCTTGGCAAGAGCGCATGTGGTGGCAAGCCAGGAGATAATACTAGGCTTAGGAGAGGTGTTGAGCAGTCTTTTGGTTCCTTACGTTGCCATGAGATGGAAGCGCTTGTCACATGCATGGAGGCTACATACTACGAAGAGCAGCTGCCTGTGATTTGGGGCGAGGCAGATCTTCAGAAAGCGGCGGAGAAAATCAAGAGTTTTTTCAGGCTGGTCCGGAGGTACTGGCACTACTTGAGTATTTCATGAGTCGCTAGTTTTTCGTTGTCGTAGTAACAAATGATGTTATGTTACTGTCTGCCCTGTGAGGTTCATCACCATCAACCTGCCAATTCACGCCTCCGACCTTCTGATCGAAACGCAATGCCTCGAAGTCCTGAAGCGGATTCCGGAAGAGTCTTCTGCAAGCACCTCGCTGGGGAGATTCATGCACGATTAGAGTTTGCCAATACTTTTGTAAGCGCTAGGCGGCTTGGTGTTGGATGTAATTGAGCGGTGGAAATCTTGCTGCAACCAGGAACCCAGTGTGGGGCAGTTGACGTCTTCCAGCGGACATGCTTAGTCCTTTACTGAGGTCATTCGGTGCATCGTGAACCGCTGATGCAGGAGCTGGCCGAGCTTGATAGCCATGATTAGCCATGCAATAACTATTCCGTAGGTCAAGGCCTGGTAAAGCTTGGAGCATCTTGGAGCTGAGTGCCAGTTGGTAAGAGCCTTCTCGCGTGCGCACAGCCGCCAGAGGCCTATGCACACGGTTGAAAACTCAGTTGGACACCTGTAACTCTAGGAACTCCGGAAGAGATGATCAAGTCAGGGCCGAATGCACTATACAGTCGGCTAGGCGACGAAGGCTCGTTTCGCAGTGCTTTTGTTTTGAACGTAAGCTCGTACATGGGCAGAGGGGATCTGAGTTAAAAAGCCTAGGGCCTCGAAGGACTTGGCCGGCGTCATCGCCTCAAATCGTGGCCACTTCCACTTGCTTCGCAATGGTGGTGATGTCGCAGACCGCGACCTCTGCAATGCTGCCGGGCGGCATTGCTGTGAGAGTTGGTCCACGAAGACACAAGACAGGGGTCGCAGTTTATGAGTCAATTGTCAGTTTCTTGGCTTCAGACTACCATGTTGCAACGCATGACTGTAGTCACTCCCTGCTGCTGTAGAGCAGTCTCTGGGAGCTCCATGTGTGACATAGCAACACAGGTAGGACTGACTCGCAGATTTGATTTCGTGTCACTCACTCTGCCGCTTTCAAGGGCGCCTTCAAGCCACTTGTGAGTCTTGGACGGACGTCTAACGGCAGCAGCGAGTCAACGAGACTGGAAGTTATTGGACCCGACGACTCTCGACCGGTTTCATCGGCTTTCTATTTGAACGTTCTCGGAGAGAGACCGGACAGAGCACAGACAATTCAGCAACACTCTACTGAGCGACTGGCAGGACGCTGGGATCAAGCTCACCTCGTCGGGGAAGTGTCCTTGGGGCACAAGCACGAAAGTGACCCTGTGAGCTGGAAGCTGCACTCTCCCTGCGATGGCAGAGGTGAGGGCAAGGCTCACCCAGTTAACGATGCACAAAGCCCGAGCGTTTGCTCTGGGTGAGCGAATCAGAATCACTTGCGCAATCTTTCAGCTAAAACAGCTAGAACCCGTTCCAGGTAGTTATGTCGTGGAGCTTGCAGCCTTGGATGCTTCGATTCGCCTGTAGCATTGGAACTCACAGGTCGAAGCCCTGTGAGACCGCAGTCGCGCAGTGACGCAGTTAAAGCTTGGTGAAACGATGTGCCGGCAGCTGCGACATGCGGTCAGGCAGCTACCATTTAGCTGCTTGCAGTGCGTAGATTTGGCAGACTCGCAGGACGAACTCAGACTCCTACAGCTACAACTCCAGCGGCTGCCTGGCGTACTCAGTACTCTTTCACCACCATTCTGTGACATTCGGCCTTGGCCAAATGTGTTTCGCTGAGGAGACGAGTCTTCTTCCGCGCCGTGGCCTGGCTTCTTGAAGCCTTGGGTTCGGCTCAGTTTGGACCGAGTATAGGCACATCTGCGACCAGCGGACCCATATTCAAGTCATGCGGCTTCTGCAACCATTGCAACCCATCTTCGGCAGTCGGCAGTCCGAAAACTTGTTTGAGTCACACAGGGAAACATACAGTAAGAAGCAATCGTTTCTGCCTGATCCCACAACCATCCTCGACACCAAGAGGTTGGCACAACCCTAAGCCGATAATCCTACCGCGTGATGTACACCTCCGTTCGGTCTTCTGGCAGTGGCTCGACAAGCGGGAAAGAGGCTTGACGAGTACGCCCATGCCAGTCAAGGCATGAACAAAACTTGGTGGAGAGTTTCAAACAGAGAGGGGGGCCACGTGTTCATTAATGAACAGAGTCGACTGCTCAAGTTTGTCGACGTGGAGCTACCCTGCCAAGGCCACCATAGGCCACCTACGCAAACGCATGCGCATGTATGTATGCATGCTGCGTGTGTGTGTATATAATATATATATATATGTGTGTGTGTGTATATGTGTGTAAGTGTAAGTGTATGTGTATGTGTAAAGGAGCCCCCTTTCCTCTTCAATTCATGGTATTCCCCTCCGGCCCCCCTGTGGTGTGGCATCTGTGGTCTCTCTTGGCGTCTTCGTCTCCCCCTCATAGTGCCTGTGGTGTTCGTGCTTGGTTGGGGTAGGCAGGAACATCGGTCCTTTCTCCAAGCTTAAGTTCACGTGTTGTGTTTGCATCCGCTGAGTGAGTCCGCTTGTGGCTCAGGGCTCGACCGCTATGATGCATTATGATGCGAAGAAGCTCCAGTTGTGTTCGGACCCCATGATCTTTGGGGTGACTTACGACCTCGAACAAGTTGTTCTCAAGATCAAGAGAGCACGGCACGAGGATCTCCTTGATGAGATCCATCCAGGCCGTGTTCAATTCCGCTCACGGTGCCGGAGAAGACAGACCTCGTCTTGTTCACAGATGGGTCTGCCCCCAGCTCCAGCCTGATAATCCTAATCCTAAGATCGGGATGATCGGCTGCGTTCTCTTTTCACGGGAGAGCTCTCCATTCCAGTTTTAGTCGGAAGTATCACTGGTGATCATGTGCCTGTGTTTTCCAACGAAGACGCAGATCTGCAGTGCATGGTTGAACTGTTGGCTGTGGTGGCCGCGATCGAGACTTTTAAAGATCATCCCCAGCGAAAGCTCGTGTTAATTTTGTCGAATCAAATCTTCGTGGATTCGGAACCGATCGAGGCGGCTCTGATCAAGGGCTGCTCGGCTAAGGAAGATGTGTGCGGGAATCTTCTGGGACCTTGTGCTCAAACTGAGATATTTGGTGTACATCGATCGGGTTCCCATTGCTTCGAATCCGGCTGATGTGCCGTCGAGAATGGCCGAACCTTCAGCAGCAACACGATGCTGCAGAGCTTCCCTCCTACTTGGTGAGGAAGCTCCGATTCCCAGCCATTGATGGTGCATGGGAAGCCCGCACAATGAATGGGCTCCAACACCATATTCATCAGCATCTCACACATGTGCCACACATCATGCTGCCCTGATCTGCCCTGCAGGCCACATCGTAGCCTACAGGAACTGGTTGTGCAATGGGCTTATGATCAAGACACTGGGCAAGTGCGTGCCATCTCGAGGCTGCCGCCAACTGTGCATGGCTCTTCCAGTCTGCATCATGGCACGTGTGGACTTTGCACGAAATGGGCCTCTATGAAAGATTTTGCTGGATTGGTGCCATTCTTTGGCCCGAGGAAACAGACCATGCAGGTGATAAGCAACGGGGGCCTCCGTTGTTGTCTGAACAAGGGGTCGTGCCGACGGCGCCTTGATGCATTGGTCAGAAGGAAGCCACATCTCGCTATTTGCTGGCGGCGGTTTTTATATTACACCAAGAAATTGCCGTTTTGGACCATGCAAATGATAAGCAACTGGGGCCTCCACCGTTCGCTGAACAAGGGGTCGGGAGCCTACCAGTTCCCTCGTTTCCATTCCCCCTCTGAGCCCTGAGCCGTTCTGCAGGCCGAGGTCAAGCCAAAGAGGATCTTTCTGATTCCTTTTTCACTACACACTGATTTTTGCGATTTGGACGGTCCAGGTGACAAGCACCTAGTTAGTAAGAGCGAGAAAGCTAGGTTGAACCAATGGGCGCTTGAACCTCTGTTTGCACAGTTGTTGGGCTACCGCTCCCGTGTTCATCCTTGTAGCTGCTGCCTGCCGCTTTAAGCGGCCGCGAACACTGTTCGTGTTCCAGGCTCGCTACTAGGTCAGACCAGACCACTGCGGTTGAAAGTCGGAAAAAAGTGATGTGCCGTCGCGGGGCCACAGGTCTGACGCATGGGTGAATCCATTCTCAGGTATCGCTCCCTGAAGGAGTGTAGGGCCTGAAAGTTTGATGATAGTTCGATCGCCTGTGATGTGAGTGGATCGGCATGTGGCCGATCGCACGAATGATTCAAGTCTCTGGAATCCATCCAGTAACCCCATGCAGACCCCATGTCGTGGTCGCGAAAAGAAGGGTCGCGACTGCTACGCTGCGCAGTGAGTGTTCGAACGGCAACGATCGGAGTAAATGGTTCCTGAATCAACGGCTTTGTAGGTTGGGACTGAGGGATCAGTTTAAGCGTTAGAAGCAGCTTGTTCACATGTGGTCACCGTGGTGTTGTTGGTGTAGGCGATCAAAACCCTGTGGGCTGGAAAGGTTTGTCGAACACATGGGGTGACATCACAACGGCAAGATGCAAGTCCCAACCCACTGACTGCCCAAAAGGTGTACAGTAAGTGTGGTATACGCATTTCGCGACAGTGCTCACCGCAACATCCTCTCTGACACACTGGAGGGTCCTTCATGGGCATGGGCTTCGGCTGAGCAGAGCTTGTCCGAGCCACAAAGCCGACAGCAGACACGACGGCTGCGTAAAACCACAAGTCCAGACCCTTCCCTGTCAGGTGGACGTGCTGAGTCGCGCCCGTCCGGGAGCATCCTGTTAACAGGGAAACATTGCAAAACACCGCCAAAGCAGCAAGACCAAACTGAGCCGAGCAGCAAGACCAAACTGAGCCGAGCAGCATAGATTTCACCAAATCTCAATAGGCGAAAGTTTTGGAAAGCCCCGGTGACCAGGTCCATGAGGCCCATGCGCGACCTCGTTCGACTTGCCAAGGCTGCGATGTCAGATGCAATGGAAACGCCATTCTGCTACGATCATGCTTTTCTTTCGCTTTAAACTGCCACTATGCTAGAGCTTGTTCTGTGTGTTGGACCGTAGTAACGAATTTCCTGAAGGCAGGCGACCTCCGCCATGTGAGTCGCTTGCTTGAACGGACGGGAGAGCCATCCACCTGGTTTGGCTAATACTCGGTGACTCTCGAGCGAATGCGCTGAATCGCAAAGGAGAGATGCTGGCTCGTGCAAATCCACGTGAGGCGCTTGCGGTTAGAACGTATTGGCTAGCTGATGGAAATTGCTGCAACGATTAGGAACGATTAGGTCCTCACGTTTTGCACGTCTTCGAAGTCTTTAGGTGGGGGTGGACCGGCCTTGCTTTCTCACGCATCTCCTAAGCTCGCTTCAACTGAACCGAGAAACTTGGGGCAGAAATAAAGCTTCCAATTGCTAGTCGTGTACCACCGTCTTGGCAGGTAGCAACCCTCGGCACAGAAGCCTTGCACGCGGCATGTTCAGAAGGGCATCAGGACAGGGCCCCCGGACGCGGGCAAGCAGCATGTCGCATGGTTGGGCATGTGCAATTGTGCGTGGCTACAAGTGGTATGAACTTGTGTCTGCCAGCAAGCCAACAGAGGGACGTGCATGAATGCTCGAGGTGTAACAGTGTATTCAGTGTACGAAGGAGATCGTAAAAATGCTCTGCGCAGCCAACACGAAGCTGAGCCGTGACTGAAATGTAAGTCATCGTGCGAGTGACGAGAAGCTGCAGCTCCTGCAGTAAAGTGCCAACTGTTTGCTTTGGATATCTGAGGAATGCCAAAGATCAAAATGGCTTGACTCCTCTGCACGTAGCAGCCTTTCGAGGTGATGATGCCGAGACTGGACTTAACGCTTTATGAATCATCCAAAAGGTAGAATTTTTGGTTGCTTCTTGTCTTCTGCGGTGTCGTTCCAGTCTCTTGTACTCGGGCGTTGCTTTTTCTCCCTAGGTAGTGCAGATCCTCTGCAAGGCCAAGGCAGATGTGCATGCAGTGGACGAAGAGGGCTGGACTCCACTTTATGTTTCTTCGCAGCACCAGGACGAGGAACCCCCTCGAAAGCACACAGGCTTTTGGGGCCGATCGCCGTTGTAGGTCTTGAAGAGATCTTCCGCGTCCATCTGAGGTCGTTGCATCGTTCAGCGGTCAGGTAGACGTGGCGCGAAGCCTTTTGCGTGCGAAATCAGATGCCCCCAGCCTGCAGTTGCAAGCAATATGGAAGGCTTTGGGCCAGACTGAGTAGGCAGAGTCGCTGCAACGCGTGCGTACCCAGCTACCCCAGGTCAAGTTCAAGTCCGCCAACGGCACGAGTGTGGCTGCAGCAGCACAGCAGAAAGGCCATCGGTCGAAGCTCACAAGCCAGAAGATTCCCCTCTCCTTGTCCAATCTTGTCCATGCCCTCGGGGTGAGTGTGCACTCCCGGGAGCATTCTGAAACATCAGCGGACTTGAGAGGCTTCGGCGATCTGCTACAGCTGCTGAAGTCCCAGTCAAAAGCTTCATGACGCTCTTTGCGGTATGCAGTTCGACCAAAAAGAACATGCTGTCAAAGCATGGACGCCATTCCCGTCATTTCAATATATACCTTTTGGCACGGAGCATGGTTCTGCAATGTTTGTGTTGCCAATGGCGCACATTTTCGCTTGTGAATGATGCAATTAACGCGCATCGGCGCCAGAATCCGACGAGGCGAGATGTGAAACAGTAATTAAACTCTTTGCTTTATGCTCGCCCGCAGCAGCCGTTCGATCCAGGCCTAATTAGGAAGAGTGGAAATTTCTGGACAGGCCGACAGCACAATTTCTAAAATACTCAGGCGTGTATTAACTCCAGTGCCGATGAAATCTGCTTTGTTCTACGCCTCATCACGACGCATCTTTGCGTCAGTTATTGCTATTTGGCACATGAGAGAGCGGAAGCGGTTGGATTCGGGTCAAATGTGCATTGTACATACAGCGTGAGCTGTGCATGGGACTCCCTGTTCACGCAACATAGCCAAGCCCTCTTGTGGAGGTCGAAAAGGCCGCTATGTTTTGGCTGGGGAGTCGCTTCGGTTCACTACCTTCCCCCAGCCATCCTGACTTGTTCGAACGAAACGGTCGCTGACATTGAGCAGGGGATGGCATGGTTGGACGGAAACAAATGGTCAACAAACATGAGTTGCAGAGGAAGCCCGCCCATCCCCCCAGGTTCATGCACTGCTTTCGCCTGCAGTGGGGAGACTCCCAGGCCTAGAAAGGAGCTGCAGCCGTTGCTGTTGATGTGCTTGCAAGGCCTCTTCGTCCCAGGTTCTTTAGGATTTGCTGGATCGCATCTCGGGCGGCGGGCGCCATCACCAGATTTCCAGCTTGCCAGGCGCAGAGTCACGAGTACTCGGAGTCCTTACCGAAAGACCTGCGCACCCAGCTGAGATGTCAGAATCCCGCCGGGTAGGCCGCTCACCAGTCTGCGTTGCAACATGGTGACGAAAGCTGGTGTGACGCTGCTAGGTTCATCGCTCGCAGTTTTAGACCCATGCAGCCGCGAGTCCGCTGAGGCTGGTTCCATGTTTTATGCTTTCGCTCGCAGCTGCAAGTCTAGCGATAGAAAGGGCCTTGCAAGCGCAGGCCGTCCGGCCCTGGATCGAGGGCCGCGAGCCAAGGCATGCTGGTTTAAGATGTTATTGCTAGGGATGACATGGATGATCCTGGGCCATGCTGAGATGAATCTTTTGGCCGACACTAACAGAGCCGTGTAGCAGAAACCTACCCCGAAGTCGAAACGCAAGCCAGCTTGTTCCTGTAACAGGGTGGGGACGGCACCTTGTAACAGGAACTGCGGTTTAGGCCTTAGGGTTTGCGGTGCAGGGTTTCGTAGTTTGTGGCTTAGGGTGTACACAGGCGTTAGCACGCTGTATGCTTTAGAGTCCTTATTGTGGCTGAAGGGATGTAGAATGTAGAATCCTTTTTTGCATGTTTCTGGGGTCCCCTACTTTGCGAGCATAAAAGCCTCCTGCCCGGTTACCGGTGGTAGTTTCTGTTGTGCTGGTCGTCTGGTTGATGTTGCTGCAGCCGCCCGTTTGTTACAAGCGTGCAAGATCCGTTCCCGCTTCTCCCAAAACGGTTCCCGTTACTCCCCGCACCCACCTTTATTGTGAGGATTTGGACCCCAGTGACCTCAGTGCTGTGTATGTCAGAATGGAACTGCCGACCTTCATCACCACCATGCTAAACGGAGCCCTAAACAGGAACAGCAGCGCGACTGTTTCGTTCTGGGTTTTGGGGTCATCTGCTCGACGCAAAACTAGAGTTAATGGGGTTTTGGGGTCATCTGCTCGACGCAAAACTAGAGTTAATGGACCCACTGAGTCTCTAAGTTGAGGCTGGCTAGCCAGGAGTTTCGCCGCACACAATGCCTGCAGTCTGAGCTGAATCTGGAGAAGACAATCAATTGCGGTGTCCAGGCCGTGGGAGCGCACGCCAGGGCTTCAAAATCTTCGCAACACCGGCGGCCGGGTGGATGGCGCATGCTCGGCAGAAAAGTGTTTCATGATTAATGGCTGCCAGCACACAACAGAACAGCCCGCAGAAGAACGTTACATGTTTCCTTCGTGTCCACAGGCCACTTTGCCGATGCTTTTAACCATACTGCAATCATACATTTGCCTGTCAGGATCTGCTAGTGTATCGATCCAGCTTAGTCTGGTTATGCTTGAAATGCAACATGCTTCTTGTCGCATTATGGTGAGTCTGTCTATGGACGAGACTCTACAAAATGAGCTGAATGGGTTGGAGGCTTTCCGAGATCATTGTTTTGCCAGCTGTGCCAAGCACCATAATTAGGCACGAGCAAGTTCCTTGAACATCCCAGTGCACAGAACAGCCGAAACAAGCAGCCACGACTTAGTCGGAGTGCGTCGTACCACGTGCCTGGATGCCTCTACGCTGCTTTAACCTCCAGGCTCAAGCCATCCCAAACCCAGCTCGAGGGAGCGGGATCTGGGGGGGGGGGGACATGCTTGCTCAAGGCCGAAGCTTCTCCGAGTGTAAGTTTGAAAAGGCACTGTGTTCGAAGGAGAAGTGGCTGGCCAAGGAGGAGGCACGGCATCGGGCGTTGTGGAAAAAGCAGATGCACTACGAAGAGATGAGGGCAAAGCATGAAAACAAGGAGACTGCTCGCAGGGACTGGCAAGAAAATTTCACTGCTCAGAAAAAAGCAGAGATTCAGATCCGCATGCAGACAATATGTGGCCGCCGACAACAAGCCCAACAGTTCATCAGGGCCCAGACAGAAGAGCAGATTGCGTCAGCGGAGGCAAAAGCTATCGTAGCTGTATCGAAGTCGGAATACATAGCCCGCCAGAGGGCCGACGAAGAAGCGCTGAATCAGGAAATCGCGAGCTTTCGCGATGCCCGCATTGCCAATAACATCTACAAGGCAAGCCTTCTGCAGACCGAGCGGGCGAAGAGGAGGCTTCTCCAGCAGGAGATGACTGCCCAACGACGAATGATGGTAGAGCAAGAGGCTGTCCATCAGAGGGCCGCATCGGCCGAGCGGCGGAGGGCTCGTTCCGACTACATGGATGCCCGTCTCCGTGCCCACTCCGAGCAGCTGGAAGGCAAGCGCCAGGAGAAAGAGGCGAGGCTCGCCCACAAGCGGCAACAAGTCGAGGCACGGCATCAACGCCATGAGGAGATCATGGAGCGAATGAGAAAGCTGGACATGCAACACCATCAAACGAGCTCGCTGCTGAGGGAGTTGACATGGCAGGCAGCCGTGAGTAACAGTCAGGACCGTCTCCTGCATGAGCTCACGGCCGTTGTGCCACGAGTGGCTTCAGCACCTACGACGCCCAGGAGCCCTGGCGGATTCACTACGTCACCAGAATCACAGTCATGGCACACGCCACGACGAGTCAGCGCAGATCGACTGGTTCCTGCAACGCCCGGGAGTCCTGCCATGCTCTCACGGCGGGACATCTCGCCACCAGGATCACAGTGTCAGAACACGCCACGGCGAGCCAATGCGGATCGGTCGGTTCCCGAGACGCCCAGCAGCCCTGGCAGATTCACCAGGCCTTCACCACGGGACATATCGTCCCCAGCATCACAGACCGGGGACCTGCTGCGGACAGTGAACGCAGATCGGTTGATTCCCCGTCCGCTTTGCTCGACTATGCAGACAGCTGCTAAGCCGAATCTCTGGTTGTTCACGCCCGGGGTGCAACCTCCGCCTCCTCCTTCGCCTCCTGCAGTCGCTCAGGTCAATGTGGGCTCACTAGCCCGCATCCTCTGGTCGCCCTTGCATGGGCCTGGACGCCAGCCGATAGGCTCTGTTACCAGCTCATCCTCCATCGGGTCCCTCAGCTCCTTCAATGGCGGCGTGGATGGCTGCGCCGTCCTGCACGGAATTGTGAGTGGGTAGCGCGGCCTTACCGGCCAGGGTGTCGGCGTGTTCGCTACTCATACTCACTGACGAAATTTGACTGAGCGCTGCTTTCCCAAGGAATGCAGCTTTCAGAACCGGACGGACAGATACTCATGTACTGTTATAAGACTTGCCTGCTGGCATGTTTCCATGCCGGTTGGACTTGCAGTCTACGCCCCGGATTTAGACGGTGAGCTTTGAGCAGTGTGACGAGACAACATCTCACGAGATTGATCGGTTGGGCTTTAAATGGCCGTGTCTTAGCTAGTTGTACTTGTCATCTCGATTTTGCAGGCTTGTCCTAGTCTTTCGGATGTTGCCGTAAACCCGTATCTGTCACATACATTTCCATTATGAGCTCCCTGGCTGCAGGCATATCTGCAGCAAGCAATACTTCGTTAAAGCAGTAGACCCAGTAGATCCACGGAGAGATTTGAAGCACAACAATACTTCGCCAAAGCAGCAGACCAGGTAGATCCACGGAGAGATTTGAAGCACACCAGTCATCAAGTTTGCATGCGTTCCGGGCATGGCTGATGCCGATGCCAGGCCCAGGCCGTGGCCCATATTGACAATTGGAGTGCACGGAAACTCACAACATGGATCTGCGCGCCACCCTGCCTCATCTCAAGACTGGAGCCATGCAGGGACAGGTCTCCTACAGGTAGTTGCTTGGTGGGCGCTCATTTCGGGCTTTCCGATAAGATTGAGCATAGCCTGCCCGCGTCGCAAACTCCAGTCTCGTTTTAAAATTTACCATGAAGCACCAGCGACTTTGAAGAACTCTGTTCGGTTGAGCAAGACTGTCGAAGGTCGAAGGGGTCAAGGTGACCGGCGGCATCGCACATCTGCACTCGTCGGTCTTGTCAGCGTTTGCTGGAGAATGGTGGTATACCATGGTAGGATTTTGCGGAGGGATGCGTCCTGAAAAGCTGGAGAGTCATAATATGATTCCTTCCGATCTGTTTCCCAGCATACTCGTTATTTGTCATTCAGGCTGCCTGCGCAATTGGCGTGTGGGTAGAATTTGCCCGAAACCAAGCATCGGCATATTGGCATGGGGTCCTGTCATTCATAGATCTACAGCCAGCGGGCTTGCAGCCAGTGTCGATATGTCACAGCCCATTTTGAAGATCTTGGCACATCGACCCCCTTTGCTAAGGCTTCTTATCGACAGCTTCATGCCGCTTGCCCCAGTTTTGCCGTTTGCTGCTGCGGGAAGCTAGCTCGGTATGTTTGCGACACCGAACTAAGCAGCTCCCGTGCTTGAAGTCACGTCGACTCCGTTGTTGGAAATGCCTTTTGTTCAGCGAATTGCAAAACCGCAGCCGTTCGAATCGAAGTTAGCCGAGCATACTCCTGCAACGCAACCGCTGCTAAGACATGACAGGATAAACATCATCTTGCATGCGAGCATGTCTAGCCGACTCCGGTGCTATGCTCTATGGATTTGAGGCAATATGTGCCATGCTCTCCCTGCACCTGCAACATTTTACACATAATGTTTGAAATCTCGAAGATGAGATGATTCATGGGATGGCCATGGCGCACTCTGATTTGCAAGTGTCCCGGAGGTACAGAGTCCCTGTTGCTGACTGTGGCTGCTAAAGACTCTAAAGAGACTGGTTGATCTGGTTGTGCCAGTCCGCCGGTCATGTTCCCGACGAAGAGCTCGGCAACCGAATCGACCTGCATGGACAGCCAGGGGGCACGGACTAAAGACAGCAGGGTGTGTTCGAGGCGATGTGAGATGATACTAGCAGGCTCTTGATGCCCCGTCCAGGATAAGAGCGCTTTATCCCTCAGCATGTCCGCTTCATTCTCCCACAGCGAGGGCAGCTTGGCAGGGCATTGGCCGAATCCGTCGAACCGGTACTTGCACCCTAATTTTGTGAAGCAAGATGGCGCGGGCCCACCAGAACCGAGGCAATGCTTCTGTCACAGACAGGCAACGTATGCTACCTAGCGAGGAGAACTGGCTGATCTCTTCACCTTGTCGCTTTTGCTTCCCAACCGTTTCGACAGGAGACAACATGCTTCCCGCGACTCCCGCAGCCGCCTGAAGCTTGGGCCTGCGCAAGGCCCCTTGTCCGAAATGGCCTATTGGGCTGGCGACTGTGATCTACTCCTTGCTGCACGACTGCGCAGCAATTGTGTCCCCAAACGTTGCCTGTCAGGCCAGAGGAGCCAGTGGCCGTCCGACGAAGGATTTCAGGCAGAGTGGAATCGGGATAGGTTACAGAGGCCACCAGGTTGTCAACCGAAAAGATGCCCCTCTTTCGTATTCAGCCAACGAGACTCAGAGTGAGTGTTTACATTTAGAAAGTGTTTCCGTGCTCGTCCAGCACTTTCTAAACAAAAACGTACATTGAGGCTTTTCGGGGAGCTCACACGTTGTCCAGGCAGGGTGGTCCCCTACGATGAGATCGACGCCTATTCCGTGGCACTAAGCAGCGTGTCGGATGAGGCACCGTGCTAAATCAGCGGGAGCAAGAGGCAGCTTAGGTTCAGAGCGATGTCTGCAGGCTGCCGGCAAAGGCAGCCGCGAGCGAAGTGCCCGCGGCACAAAAGGCGGGCTGGCACAAGGCACTTACAGCGTCCCGTAGTTGGTCATCAGGGCAGACGGATATAGCCCCGCCACACGAGATGACGAAAAGAACCCAGCGTTGCGCAGATTTCTACCACGAACGAAGACTGATCAACGAACCCGCGCCGGCTGGCCAGCTCCTTGTCGCAGCACTAAGCAGATGATCTGCATGTCAGACCAGGCCAAATTCTAGATGGTAAGGCGAGGGTCGCCGCGTCGCCTTGCTTGAGGATACCACGGCCGTCGCTGTCCCTCATCGAATCCGATCTGGAGCAGCTCTATGCGGCGGCACGGGCGCCCCACGCCTGGAATCATTCGTGTCTCAGCGCGCACCAAGCAGAGGACCTGAGGACGGTTTCTGATATTGGTAATCTGGTACATTCCCCGTTCCCCGCACTTCAAGGCTGTCAGATTGTTTGAGCCGTCGCTGCTAGCTAGCAGTGACGGCTGAATTCCCTGCCGCTGTAGTAAATCCTGGTGTTTGATGTCCTGTACGTGACACCTGTGTTCAGGGCGGTTGTTCCACGGCGTGTGGCTCCGCATGCTCTATGTTTATTTACTTCAAACAGCTCTAAAGCTCAGACAAGCACAATTTAGGTGCGAGCCAGAGCTGCATGACACTCGGCTGGTGGAGGACACTGTCGGATTCCGTGCCCTGCATCTCCATTTGGCATCTACCAAGGCGGAGCCACATTCCTTCGCACAACGCGAGGATCTGGATTGCTCCATTGTGCCGGTGCTCAGGACTTGCGCAATCTGGCCTCTTGCCGAAGCGACCAAGAGCCTGCATCTGTGTCAGCGCTGTGCCTTGTCCGCACACGTTGCTGTTGTGGTTTGGAAGGCGCTCCAAACCAAAACCCTGACGCGAGAGGGTGAGAGGTGAGAGGGCTGTGACGTCTAGGCAAGTCGCACTGGCTTCCAAAACCGCAAAGCACGTCTGTTGCATTAGGGTTTGCGGTGTACCAGACTGCAGGTTCTATATCTGTACGCACAGCTTTCGCACCGCATGTTCTGCTCTGGGATGCCTTGGGTGTCTGGCTGCCTTGGCAAGTGCATCCTCGTGTGCACATGTCGAATTCATCGATGCTTCAAGCTGTGTCGACAGTTTGGCCATCCCCGCTCCGATTGTTGGACCGTTTCGTGTTCTGATGTGTCTTGTACCTGATTATGTCTGGTCTCTTCTCTCAAGACAACTGGCGCGGTTCCACTGCATGGCTACGTAGGGGCTGTACGCCGGGCAAGTGTTGGAGCCCCGAAGCAAATTAACGATGGCATGCGGACTTGAACTGCCCGACCATTTGTTTTTCTATGGAGAGCTGGTTATCGTGTTCTCCCATGCTCAGTTTGTGACTCATCAAAATTAGCTTGGGGTAAGGGTATTGGGCATGGGCCATGGGGGTTCAGCTTTTGGACATGTTTTGGTTTTTTGTTGGTCTTTGGCTTCGGAGCTCGAGAGCAGCAGTGTTTCAAGTGCCCTGCCTGGTTGGTCCTTCACCGAACCCGCCCAAAAACGCAAAGCGGCAACTGCGCATGTCACCCTTTGCAATAGCATGCGAATGCCGTTTTCTTGCCTGGCAGTCTGAATGCTAGTCCAGCTGCAAAGAAACGGTCAACCTCCTTTAACACACACACACACAGACAGAGCCACACACACACACAGATATATATATATATATATACATACACACACACACACACCCACAGACAGAGCCACACACACACACACACATATATATATATATATATATACACACACACACACACACACACCCACGCCCACACCCACGCCCACACCCACACCCACACCCACACCCACCCACACCCACACCCACCCCCACAC